>JABUQX010010127.1:0-10564 GCA_015478945.1 Trachelipus rathkii | reverse complement strand
AGCTATTAAAAATCCGAAGATATTATAGTATTCCACACAAAAACCTTTCTAAAAATATAAAAATCACTTTTCTTCGACCTGTATTTCAGGAGGAATGGCCATTTATATGTTTGAACCACAAAAATCCTAAAATTTCAAAATTTTGACAAAATTAAATTGAGGACTGTTACTCCAAAAGTATAACAGCTATTAAAAATCCGAAGATACCATAGTATTCCTCACACAAAAACCTTTCTAAAAATATAAAAATCACTTTTCTACGACCTGTATTTCAGGAGGAATTAAATTGAGGACTGTTACTCCAAAAGTATAACAGCTATTAAAAATCCGAAGATACCATAGTATTCCTCACACAAAAACCTTTCTAAAAATATAAAAATCACTTTTCAACGACCTGTATTTCAGAGAATGGCCATTAGATGTTTGCAACCACACAAATCCTAAAATTTCAAAATTTTGACAAAATTAAATTGCGGACTGTTACTCTAAAAGTATAAGAGCTATTAAAAATCCGAAGATACCATAGTATTCCTCATACAAAAACCTTTCTAAAAATATAAAAATCACTTTTCTACGACCTGTATTTCAGGAGGAATGGCCATTTATATGTTTGAACCACAAAAATCCTAAAATTTCAAAATTTCAAAATTTTCACAAAATTATATTGAGGACTGGTACTCCAAAAGTATAACAGCTATTAAAAATTCGAAGATGCCATAGTGTTCCTCACAAAAAACCTTCTAAAAATATAAAAATCACTTTCTACGACTGTATTTCAGGAGGAAGGCCATTTATATGTTTTGCACCACAAAAATCCTAAAATTTCAAAATTTCAAAATTTTGAAAAATAAATGTAGGACTGTTACTCCAAACATATAACAGCTATTAAAAAAATCCTAAGATACCATAATATTCCTCATCACGAAAATGCCCTCCTAAAAATATAAAAATCACTTTTCTACGACTGTATTTCAGGAGGAATGCCATTTATATGTTTGAACCACAAAAATCTAAAATTTCAAAATTTTGACAAAATTAAATTGAGGACTGTTACTCCAAAAGTATAACAGCTATTAAAAATCCGAAGATACCATAGTATTCCTCACACAAAAACCTTTCTAAAAATATAAAAATCACTTTTCTACGACCTGTATTCAGGAGGAATGCCATTTTATATGTTGGAACGCTAACAAAATTTTTATAATGTGTCAAATTTTGGAACAAAAATAAATTCGTCCTCTTACTCCAAAAGTATAACAGCTATTAAAAATCCGAGGATACCATAGTATTCCTCACACAAAAACCTTTTTAAAAATATCAAAATCACTTTCTACGACCTGTATTTCAGGAGGAATGGCCATTATATGTTTGAACCACAAAAAATCCTAAAATTTCTAAATTTCAAAATTTTGACAAAAATTAAATTGAGGACTAGTTACTCCAAAAGTATAACTATTAAAAAAAACAAAAAAAAACCATAGTATTCCCCCACACAAAAACCTTTCTAAAAATATAAAAATCACTTTTCTACGACCTGTATTCCAGGAGGAATGGCCCATTTATATGTTTGAACCACAAAAATCCTAAATTTTCAAAAATTTCAAAATTTTCACAAATTTATTGAAGACTGTTACTCCAAAAGTATAACAGTTATTAAAAATCGAAGATACCATAGTGGTTCTCACACAAAAACCTTGTCTAAAAATTGTAAGATCACTTTTCAACGACCTGTATTTTAGGAGGAATGGCCATTTAGATGTTTGAACACAAAATCCTAAAATTCAAAATTTTGGACAAAAATTAAAATGAAGACTGTTACGCCAAAGTATAACAGCTATTAAAATATGTTTGAACCATAGTATTCCTCACACCAAAATCCTTTCTAAAAATATAAAAAATCACTTTTTCTACGACTTGTAATTTCAAGAGGAATGGCCATTTATATGTTGAACCCACACAAATCCTAAAACTTGCAAAATTTGACAAAATTAAATTGCGGACTGTTACTCTAAAAGTATAAGAGCTATTAAAAATACGAAGATACCATAGTATTCCTCAAAAAAACAAAAACCTTTCCAAAAATATAAAATTCACTTTGTCTACGACCTTGTATTTCAGGAGGAATGACCATTTATATGTTTGAACACAAAAATCCTAAAATTCAAAATTTCAAAATTTGACAAAATTAAATTGAGAAACTGTTACTTGAAAAGTATAACAGCTATTAAAAATCGAAGAAAACCATAGTATTCCTCACACAAAATCCTTTCTAAAAATATAAAAATCACTTTTCTACGACCTGTATTTCAGAAGGAATGGCCATTTATTTATATGTTTGAACCACAAAAATCCTAAAATTTCAAAATTTACAAAAATTAAATTGAGGACTGTTACTCTAAAAGTATACAGCCTATTAAAATTCGAAGATACATAGTATTCCTCACCCAAAAAACCTTTCTAAAAATATAAAAATCACTTTTCTACGACCTGTATTTCAGGAGGAATGGCCATTTATATGTTTGAACCACAAAAATCCTAAAATTTCAAAATTTCAAAATTTTGACAAATTTAAATTGAGGACTGTTACTCCAAAGTATAACAGCTATTAAAAATCCGAAAGATACCATAAGTATTCCTCACACAAAACCTTTCTAAAAATAAAAATCACTTTCTACGACCTGTATTTCAGGAAGAATGGCCATTTATATGCTTTGAACCACATAAAAATTCAAAAAATTCAAAATTTCAAAATTTTGACAAAATTAAATTGAGGACTGTTACTCCAAAAGTATAACAGCTATTAAAAATCCGAAGATACCATAGTATTCCTCACACAAAAAACCTTTCTAAAAATATAAAAATCACTTTTCTACGACCTGTATTTCAGGAGGAATGGCCATTTATATGTTTGAACCACAAAAATCCTAAAATTTCAAAAATTTCAAAATTTCACAAAATTAAATTGAGGACTGTTACTCCAAAAGTATAACAGCTATTAAAAATCCGAAGATACCATAGTGTTCCTCACACAAAAACCTTTCTAAAAATGTAAAGATCACTTTTCTACGACCTGTATTTTAGGAGGAATGGTCATTTATATGTTTGAACCACAAAAATCCTAAAATTTCAAAAATTTCAAAATTTTGACAAAATTAAATTGAGGACTGTTACTCCAAAAGTATAACAGCTATTAAAAATCCGAAAATACCATAGTATTCCTCACACAAAAACCTTTCTCAAAATATAAATCTTATTCTACGACACTGATTTCAGGAGGAATGGCCATTTATATGTTTGAACCACAAAAATCCTAAAATTTCAAAATTTTGACAAAATTAAATTGAAGACTGTTACGCCAAAAGTATAACAGCTATTAAAATCCGAAGATACCATAGTATTCCTCACACAAAAACCTTTCTAAAAATATAAAAATCACTTTTCTACGACCTGTATTTCAGGAGGAATGGCCATTTATATGTTTGAACCACAAAAATCCTAAAATTTCAAAATTTTGACAAAATTAAATTAAGATACCATAGTATTCCTCACACAAAACCTTTCTAAAAATATAAAAATCACTTTTCTACGACCTGTATTTCAGGAGGAATGGCCATTTATATGTTTGAACCACAAAAATCCTAAAATTTCAAAAATTTCAAAATTTTCACAAAATTAAATTGAGGACTGTTACTCCAAAAGTATAACAGCTATTAAAAATCCGAAGATACCATAGTATTCCTCACACAAAAACCTTTCTAAAAATATAAAAATCACTTTTCTACAACCTGTATTTCAGGGAATATCCATTTATAGGTTTGAACCACAAAAATCCTAAAATTCAAAAATTTCAAAATTTTAACAAAATTAAATTGAGGACTGTTACTTGAAAAGTATAACAGCTATTAAAAATCCGAAGATACCATAGTATTCCTCACACAAAAACCTTTCTAAAATATAAAAATCACTTTTCTACGACCTGTATTTCAGGATATGGCCATTTTATGTTTGAACCTAAGATTTCAAAATTTTGACAAAATTAAATTGAGGACTGTTACGCCAAAAACCACAAAAAAACCACACAAAAACCTTTCTAAAAATATAAAAATCACTTTTCTACGACCTGTATTTCAGGAGGAATGGCCATTTATATGTTTGAACCACAAAAATCCTAAAATTTCAAAAATTTCAAAAATTTTCACCAAAAAATTACATTGAGCGACTGTTACTCCAAAAAGTAAACATCTATTAAAAACGAAATACCATAAGATTCCTCACACCAAAAAACCTTTCTAAAAATATAAAAATCACTTTTCTACGACCTGTATTTCAGGAGGAATGGCCATTTATATGTTTGAACCACAAAAATCCTAAAATTTCAAAAATTTCAAAATTTTCACAAAATTAAATTGAGGACTGTTACTCCAAAAGTATAACAGCTATTAAAAATCCGAAGATACCATAGTATTCCTCACACAAAAACCTTTCTAAAAATATAAAAATCACTTTTCTACGACCTGTATTTTCAGGAGGAATAGCCATTTATATGTTTGAAGCACAAAAATCCTAAAATTTCAAAATTTTAACAAAATTAAATTGAGGACTGTTACACCAAAAGTATAACAGCTATTAAAAATCCGAAGATACCATAGTATTCCTCACACAAAAACCTTTATAAAAATATAAAAATCACTTTTCTACGACCTGCATTTCAGGAGGAATGGCCATTTATATGTTTGAACCAAAAAATCCTAAAATTTCAAAAATTTCAAAATTTCACAAAATTAAATTGAGGACTGTTACTCCAAAAGTATAACAGCTATTAAAAATCCGAAGATACCATAGTATTCCTCACACAAAAACCTTTCTAAAAATATAAAAATCACTTTTCTACGACCTGTATTTCAGGAGGAATGGCCATTTATATGTTTGAACAACAAAAATCCTAAAATTTTAAAATTTCAAAATGTAAACAAAATTAAATTGAGGACTGTTACTCCAAAAGTATAACAGCTAATAAAAATCCGAAGATACCATAGTATTCCTCACACAAAAACCTTTCTAAAAATATAAAAATCACTTTTCTACGACCTGTATTTCAGGAGGAATAGCCATTTAATTTTTTGAACACATAAACAAAAAAATACAAAAAATTTCAAAATTTTCACACAAAAATTAAATGGGACTGTTACTCCAAAAGTTATAAACAGTCTATTAAAAATCCGAGATTACCATTAGTATTTCCTCAACAAAAACCTTTCTAAAAATATAAAAATCACTTTCTACTACCTGTATTTCAGGAGAATGGCCATTTATATATTTCCAAATTTCAAAATTTGACAAAATTAAATTGAGGACTTTAACTCCAAAAGTAGAACAGCTATTAAAAATCGAGATACTATAGTATTCCTTCACACAAAAACCTTTCAAAAATAAAAAAATCACTTTTCTACGAACTGTATTTCAGGAGAAGGAATGGCCATTTATATGTTTAACCACAAAAAATCCTAAAATTTCAAAATTTCAAAAATTTTTGACAAAATTAAATTAGGACTGTTACTCAAAAGTAGAACAAGCTATTTAAAAAATCCGAAGCATACCATAGTATTCCTCAACACAAAAAACCTTTCTTTAAAATATAAATCACTTTTCTACGACCTGTAGTTCAGGAGGAAGCCATTTATATGTTTGAACCAAAAATTTCAAAATTTTGACAAAATAAATTGAGGACTGTTCCCAAAAGTATAACAGCTATTTTTAAAAAATCCGAAGATATATAGTATTCCTCCACCACAAAAACCTGTTTCTAAAAATACAGAAAATCACTTTTCTACGACCTGATATTTCAGGAGGAATGGCCATTTATATGTTTGAACCACAAATTTCAAAATTTTGACAAAAAAATTGAAGACTGTTACGCCAAAAGTATAACAGCTATTAAAAATCCGAAATACCTAGTATTCCTCACACAAAAAACCTTTCTAAAAAAAATAAAAAAATCACTTTTCTACGAACCCGTATTTCAGGAGGAATGGCCATTTATATGTTTGAAACACAAAAAAATTCAAAAATTCAAAAATTTAAAATTTCACAAAATAAATTGAGGACTGATATCCAAAAGTATAAACCATCTATTAAAAATCCTGAAGATACCATAGTATTTCCTCACACAAAAACCTTTCTAAAAATATAAAAATCACTTTTTACGAACCTGTATTCAGGAAGGAATATCCAATTTACTTGGAGGGTAAATAAAAGTTTTTTATCAAAAATTTCAAAATTTTTCACAAAATTAAATTGAGGACTGTTACTTGAAAAAGTATAACAGCTATTAAAAATCGAAGATACCATAGTATACCTCACACAAAAACCTTTCTAAAAATAAAAAATTCACTTTTCTACGACCTGTATTTCAGGAAGGCCCTTTATATGTTTGAACCACAAAAAATCCTAAAATTCAAAATTTTGACAAAAATTAATTGAGAACTTGTTGCAAAAGTATAACAGCTATTAAAAACCGAAGATGACCATAGTTATCCTCACACAAAAACCTTTATAAAAATATAAAAATCACTTTTCTACGACCTGCATTTCAGGAGGAATGGCCATTTATATGTTTTGAACCACAAAAATCTAAAATTATCCAAAATTCAAAATTTTTACAAAATGAAATTGAGGACTGTACTGACAAAAAGTATAACAGGCTATTAAAAATCCGAAAGATACCATAGTATTTCCTCACACAAAACCTTTCTATAAAATATAAAAAATCAACTTTTCTACACCTGTATTTCAGGAAGGAATGGCCGATTTATATGTTTGAACAACCAAAAAATCCTAAAATTTTAAAATTTCAAAATGTAAACAAAATTTAAATTGAGGACTGTTACTCCAAAAAGTATAACAGCTATTAAAAAATCCGAAGTTACCATAGTATAATGATAAAAATGAAATTCATTTTCTAAAAATTATAAAAATCACTTTCTACGACCTGTATTCAGGAGAATATCCATTTTTATATGTTTGGAACCAACATAAATCCTAAAATTCAAAGAAATTTCAAAAATTTTCACAAAATTAAATGGAGGACTGTTACTCCGTATAACAGCTATTAAAAATCGAACATACCATAGCATTCCTCACACAAAAAACCGTTCTAAAAATATAAAAATCACTTTACTACGACCTGTATTTCAGGAGGATTATGGCCATTTATATGTTTGAACCAAAAATTTCAAAATTTTGACAAAATTAAATTGAGGACTGTTACGCCAAAAGTATAACAGCTTTTAAAAAATCCGAAGATACTATAGTATTCCTCACACAAAAAACCTTTCCTTACAAAAAATCACTTTTTCTACGACCTGTATTTCAGGAGGAATGGCCATTTATATGTTTGAACCACAAAAATCCTAAAATTTCAAAAATTTCAAAATTTTCACAAATTTAAATTGAGGACTGTTACTCCAAAAGTAGAACAGCTATTAAAAATCCGAAGATACCATAGTGTTCCTCACACAAAAACCTTTCTAAAAATATAAAAATCACTTTTCTACGACCTGTATTTCAGGAGGAATGGCCATTTATATGTTTGAACCACAAAAATCCTAAAATTTCAAAAATTTCAAAAATTATATGTTTAAACCACAAAAATCCTAAAATTTCAAAATTTTGACAAAATTAAATTAAGGACTGTTACGCCAAAAGTATAACAGCTATTAAAAATCCGAAGATACCATAGTATTCCTCACACAAAAACCTTTCTAAAAATATAAAAATCACTTTTTTACGACCTGTATTTCAGGAGGAATGGCCATTTATATGTTTGAACCACAAAAATCCTAAAATTTCAAAATTTTGACAAAATTAAATTGAGGACTGTTACTCCAAAAGTATAACAGCTATTAAAAATCCGAAGATACCATAGTATTCCTCACACAAAAACCTTTCTTAAAAATATAAAAATCACTTTCTACAACCTGAATTTCTGGAGGAATGGCCATTTATATGGTTGAACCACAAAATTCCTAAAATTTCAAAAAATTTTCAAATTTTTACAATAATTAAATTGAGGACTCGTTACTCCAAAAGTTATAACATCTATTAAAAATCCGAAGATACCATAGTATTCCTCACACAAAAACCTTTCTAAAAATATAAAAATCACTTTTCTACGACCTGTATTTCAGGAGGAATATCCATTTATATGTTTGAACCACAAAAATCCTAAAATTTCAAAAATTTCAAAATTTTAACAAAATTAAATTGAGGACTGTTACTTGAAAAGTATAACAGCTATTAAAAATCCGAAGATACCATAGTATTCCTCACACAAAAACCTTTCTAAAAATATAAAAATCACCTTTCTACGACCTGTATTTCAAGAGGAATGGCCATTTATATGTTTGAACCACAAAAATTCTAAAATTTCAAAAATTTCAAAATTTTCACAAAATTAAATTGAGGACTGTTACTCCAAAAGTATAACAGCTATTAAAAATCCGAAGATACCATAGTATTCCTCACACAAAAACCTTTCTAAAAATATAAAAATCACTTTTCTACGACCTGTATTTCAGGAGGAATGGCCATTTATATGTTTGAACAACAAAAATCCTAAAATTTAAAAATTTCAAAATGTAAACAAAATTAAATTGGGGGACTATTACTTCCAAAAGTATAACAGCTATTAAAAATCCGAAGATAACCCATATTTTTATTCCTCACACAAAAAACCTTTCTAAAAATATAAAAATCACTTTTCTACGACCTGTATTTCAGGAGGAATATCCATTTATATGTTTGAACCACAAAAATCCTAAAATTTCAAAAATTTCAAAATTTTAACAAAATTAAATTGAGGACTGTTACTTGAAAAGTATAACAGCTATTAAAAATCCGAAGATACCATAGTATTCCTCACACAAAAACCTTTCTAAAAATATAAAAAAATCACTTTTCTACGACCTGTATTTCAGGAGGAATGGCCATTTATATGTTTGAACCACAAAAATCCTAAAATTTCAAAATTTTGACAAAATTAAATTGAGGACTGTTACTCCAAAAGTATAACAGCTATTAAAAATCCGAAGATACCATAGTATTCCTCACACAAAAACCTTTCTAAAAATATAAAAATTACTTTTCTAAGAACCTGCTGTTCAGGAGGAATGGCCATTTATATGTTTGAACCACAAAAATCCTAAAATTCAAAAATTTAAAAATTTTCACAAAATTAAATTGAGGACTGTTACTCCAAAAGTATAACAGCTATTAAAAATCCGAAGATACCATAGTATTCCTCACACAAAAACCTTTCTAAAAATATAAAATCACTTTTCTACACCTGTATTTCAGGAGGAATGGCCATTTATATGTTTGAACCACAAAAATCCAAAAATTTCAAAAATTTCAAAATTTTCACAAAATTAAATTGAGGACTGTTACTCCAAAAATATAACAGCTATTAAAAATCCGAAGATACCATAGTATTCCTCACACAAAAACCTTTCTAAAAATATAAAAAATCACTTTTCTACGACCTCTATTTCAGGAGGAATGGCCATAATATATATGTTTAACCACAAATATAAATCCTAAAAATTCAAAAATTTCAAAATTTTCACAAAATTAAATTGAGGACTGTTACTCCAAAAGTATAACATCTATTAAAAATCCGAAGATACCATAGTATTCCTCACACAAAAACCTTTCTAAAATATAAAAATTACTTTTCTACACCTGTATTTCAGGAGGAATGGCCATTATATGTTTGAACCAAAACAAAAAAATTTCAAAAAAAATAAAATTGAGGATTGTTTCGCCAAAAGTATAAAAGCTATTAAAAATCCGAAGATATCATAGTATTCCTCACACAAAAACCTTTCTAAAATATAAAAATCACTTTTCTACGACCTGTACTTCAGGAGGGAACGCCAATTTATATGTTTGAACCACAAAAAAATCCTAAAAATTTCAAAAATTTCAAAATTTTGACAAAATTAAATGGAGGACTGTTACTCCAAAAGTAGACAGCTTTAAAAATCGAAGATACGCATAGTGTTCCTCACACAAAAACCTTTCTAAAAATATAAAAATCACTTTTCCTACGACCTGTATTTCAGGAGAAATTTATATGTTTGACCCACAAAAATCCTAAAATTTCAAAATTTTTGAAGGGAATGGCCATTTATATGTTTAAACCCAAAAAACCCAAAAATTTAAAAAATTTGACAAAAATTAATTAAAGGTTTGTTACGCCAAAAGTATAACAGCTATTAAAAATCCGAAGATACAATAGTATTTCACACAAAAAAATTTCTAAAAATATAAAATCACTTTGCTACGACCTGTATTTCCGGAGGAATGGCCATTATATGTTTGAACCACAAAAATCCAAAAAATTTCAAAATTTTGACAAAATTAAATGAAGACTGTTACGCCAAAAGTATAACACCTATTAAAATCCGAAAATACCATAGTATTCCTCACACAAAAACCTTTCTAAAATATAAAAATCACTTTTCTACGACCTGTATTTCAGGAGGAATGGCCATTTATATGTTTT
>JABUQX010010126.1:0-72180 GCA_015478945.1 Trachelipus rathkii | reverse complement strand
GGTTTCGAGTTCTAAAGGGGAAAAAAGGGCGCATTCATCGTCAAATTCGCTACAAAACAAGAAAAAATCTTCAAAGGACTGCGATCAGAATCGATATTTAAATCACGAGGAAGAAAGATCATCACATCGCGAAACGTATTCGTCGTCGCAATTCTCCCATGCCCCTGTAGTCGAAAGACAACTCCACTACGAAAGTAGCAGCGAAGAGGATGACGAAAGCGACTATTACGACATACGCGAGTCTTTCGGTATTATTGTGCGTGATCCATCAATCGATAATAAGAGCGATCACAAGCGTTTGAAGAAAAGTGTGAAGCGTTTGGTCGTTGATTTACAGAAACATTCTAACTCAACTCTTCCGAAAAATTTTCGGGTTACTAAATGCATCGCCCCCGTCAATTCGGCGTTACTAGAATTTGAAACTAAAAAAAGTCGAGACACCTTTTACTACGTAGGTAAATATCACTACAATTCTGAACGCGAACCACCGGGAATTGAGCTACACGAGCCGATGGAAGTTAGATTCGATTTATGTCAGTATTTAAAACAACAGAAAACCGAGAGGGTGATTTTAGATTTTTCTTACTTGTGGTATACTAATGAGTTTCGGGTAACATTTCCCGGAGACCCCCGTCTTAACACTAACATTCATGATGTTTCTTCCATCAGAGGTTACAAGGATGTACTAAAATCTCGAGATCAAAGAGAAAGACCCGATCGTCCAACAGTATTCCCACAGACGAGACCCTCCGTTTCCGCTGCTCCCGCTATTGCCGCTGCTGCTGCTGCTTCTGCTGCTTCTGCTATTCCTCAACCTCCTTATACCAAGAGTCATCATCAGCATCATCCCTATCGAAAGGGGGGTGGTTATTGGGGTCGCTAATAGCAAATTTATCTTTTATCTTTTATTTTTTTTAAAAATATTAATAGTATATAGAGTATATAGATAATAGTATATAGATAATAAATTTTTTTTAAAGACATTTTCATATAATTTTTTGTAAAAAAATATAATATATTTTTTTAAAGACACTTCATAAAATTGCATTTTTTATATCACTAAAAATTTTCTCATAATATTCTTTTTAAGAAAGCATCAAAGTCAATAAATGTAAATAAAAATATCAATGACATAAGCGTATCTCAATATTTAATTCATATCGTTATTATTAGACCATTGTAGTAAATATAAATAAAAAAATTTTTTATCTATAAAAATATTTTAATATCCTTTTCCCGCTACCACTGCTAGTACTACTACTAACCCCATAGCCGCCTCGATGATAAATTTAAGGAAAAATAATCTAAATAACTATGTAAAAAGCCTGGGTGAGAATTTCAACAGATTCGTTTGTAACGAGCATCGCGATTACGATAGGAAGAGGATTATTCTTTACTGCGTCGTCATAAACAACATTCTCACCAAGATACGAGAGATTAAAAACTCGTTCGGTAAGAAAGACGACGAGACCGGAGATGGTTTCTTCGAAAATGTTATAAAAAGATATCTGCACGGGGTTCACGATCCCTCGCGACTATATAAATTATTGGATTGTCTCTCGGATTCGACTATGAATATCGTAAATATCATACGTCCCGAAAACGACCGTCACCGATTATTTTTCTCTTCGGCCCCTGGTGACACTAACTGGATAAGTGGCGTGGGTGGCGAGGAGTTGGCGTTAAACGGCGAAAGAGTTCGATTGCTTAACCTGTTATTCGGAAATGCCGAGGCCGATGAAGATATCACACCCCCACCCCTGGTCGGTAGCCGTATTTCGGCAGGCGAATTTGAGCGAACTAACGCCTTTATGACTCTTTACGCTTTACTAAAAGAGGAATCGGGCGTCGACCGTAAATTGTGCGAGCGCTATAGCGTAAAGTACGAAATATTTAAACGGTCCTCGAGTGAACGGCGTACCAACGACCCGAAAGATATTTTCCCGAGGTCGATTCGCGTAAGAGAAAAGGATCTTAGGAATTTTCATATTATGACTCAAAAAAAATTTTACGAAGTCTTAACTTCTCCTAGTATCGCCGTTTACGATATGTACGAGGTTATGAAAAGCGATTTAATTTTTTCCTTCGCGTTCAAAGTCACTAAGGAGTTGGAGCTACTCAAAAGCGGAAAGGATTTTGCGCCAACGACCCGAAGAGGGAGGTGCGGGCACGGAGGTGATGATAATGGCTGCGATCACGACGGCTACCGCGGCATTCCACCACCTGTTCTGGTTAGGCTTTTGAGAGACGCGGAAATGTTCTACGAGCAATTTAAATTTACGGTTTTAGAGAGAAGCGAACTGATAACGACGTGCGAGAAATTGATCCGACACTACTCAAAATTAAACGAGAACGTTTCGTATTTAGGGGGGAACTTTATCCTCGGTTCGGACAGAATCATCGTGACCACTTTAAATTTGATCGAAAACGAATTGCTAAGGTACAAAATTATGTTGCTGACGACCAACCTGAAAAAACGTTCTTCCTCCGCCACCGAAAGTTTAAAACGAAAGCGTGAGAATGAGGAGAACGATTGCGACGGCGACGGCGACGACGACAACGACGATGATAGCAACGACGACGACCACAACGCGCTTTTTTCTTCTTCCTCTAATTCGTCGCCGTCGCCGACGAGCCTACGACCACAACAGCGAAGAAATCAAAGCCACCAACGACGACTACACCCATTTCCGAAGAAATTAAAGAAAAATCACAATTATAATAATAAAAACGACGATGACGATAGCGATAATAAACAAAATAAGAGACTCGGGCAAATTAGGGAAAACCCACAGCCGGCCACTTTTTCGGCGGAAAATGACGACGCGACGAAAACGGCGAGGCAGCTGCAGCAGCAGCAGCAGCAGCAACCCACGATCCGACCAAAAATTAAAGAAAAAGGTTCGGAGAAAGAAAATGAGGTTGACATTAACGGAGAGAGACGTACGCATTATAGAGATGTTCCTCCGGGAAAAACGCGTGGTGAAACCTTGTCTTCTAAGGTCAGTCCTTCGAAAACTATCGAAGGCGGTAATCAGCAGCACGTACAGGCGCAAATTGATGAGGAAGATTATAAGTCATCTAGTGTGTGGCGCGGACGAGATGTACGAAAGGAGAGAGGAACGGGCGAAATTAAGAAAAAGGTCCGAAGCTTCGAAAAAATAAGTAGAACGGCGACGACTACTAATCCCTCGTTTTCGCTCTCTTCGGCATCATTGCCACCGGCGAATATTCCCCATATGTCAATCGAAGATTTTATTATTCCTAGCCAGAGAGAAGCTCAACAGCACACGACTGGTCAACAAAACGTTCTATCGACACCGCCTCCATCAACGATTCGGCCGTTAAACGACGACGATTGGAATTTAGCGTCGGGTTCAGCGACATCAACACCGCATTCGCGTTCGACTCGTCGTGACCTTATGTTCGCAAAAGGAATAAAAACAACGTCCGACGAAATAGTTTTCAAACCGCCACAACCGTTGATGAATTTTCAAACCGATTCATCAGAGACGGAAAATGTTTTACCTTTGCATGGCGCTATTTCTCAAAACGAAAAATTTTCGCCTGAAGAAATAAACGCATCGACGCAATCGCGATATACTTCGGCAATAACGCAACAAAAACCGACAAATTACTCTCCATCGGAACTAACCTCGACGATACCACAGGCCACATCGCAGCCGCTAATCGCATCCGCAATATCGATAGCCGGTATTCAACGAGACGAAGATTTATTAAATCGACCGTCGACATGGTCGATACCGCCACCGCCACCGCCACCGCCACCGCCACCGCCTTCGCCACCGCCACCGCCACCGCCACCGCCAGACGAAATTTCGACGAATGAGGCAATCCAAAGCGAAATTGAATCGTCGTACGATTATAGTTTATCCTCGCAGGATAAAGATGCAAAATCCGTTTCGGGCGATTCATTAAGGAAAAGGGTGGGTCGCATAATACCGGATAGGTTCAAACCCTGGAAGAAAAAAGTTAAGAAAAACGCGAAAAGCGCATCGAGTGTTCAAGAGGAATTGCAAACAATCGATATAAATGAATTGAAAAAACCGACGCCAATCGACAAGGAGCCAACACCTGACTTGAATAATTCCATACTGACATTCAATAGAAACATTTTGAGGAAAACCATTACCTTAAGACCAGAAGATAAGGTTTTTCAAGAGGATCCTCTTGTGAATGCGATTTCCGAAAGACTTACAGTTATTCGTGGGGCGGTTGCAAACTCCCCTACGGAAGATAAAAAAGAAGAGGAAAACGAATGGAGTGATAAGGAATAATGAAAAATTATACGAATATAACTAATTTCTTTATTTTTTAAAGAAGAAAATAAATGGAATTTATTCGATAAAATCGTTTAATATCCTCAACTCTATTTACCCTTTAAGTATAATTGATTAAAAATGACATTTTATTTAAAATAAAAATCTTTATTTTTAAAATTTTTCTATTCGCTCTGAAAGGATGATAAAGTCGTATTCGGCAAAGAGATGATAATATCTGGCAAATTTCGAATGTATTTCGCTGCGTGATAAAATAGCATATTCGTGCCGAAAGAGAAAATATGAGCGTCCGGAATGCGTCGTTTCATCATTTCGTGCTGCTCGGCCGTCCCGGCGATATATTCCACGATATGTCTGATCAATTCGAGTAATAAATGTTGAGGTTCCTGACAATGCGCGAGTAATTCTACGTTTTGGGCGATCATCGGGTTGTCGTACATCCGTTCTCCACCTCCGTGTAGGTTTCGCGAAAGCGACATTGACGACGACGGGGCCGTTTTCTCGATTTCCTCATCGCATTTGGCTCTCTTATTTTTATGGATTTCGAAAAACCGATCGTTGCTCATTCTCTTTCCCATCGAGACCTTTTTCATAATTATTTCCGAGCAGATCTCACGACCACGTTTTGCCGTGGCCCATCCCATCCTCCGTTTGCACACGATCGTATAATTTCCTTTTCGCGTAATACTTCCAAACATTATCCATGGCGTGGTTGAAAGATATACATTCGTCTAAATTTAAATTTACCATTAATGCCAAAACGATAGCCACGATATTGTAGACGACGAAGGAAAAATCGGCACGACAGTCGTCGTCGTCGTCGTCGTCGTCGTCCTCGCAGGTATATCGTTCCATCGCGCTATACCAATTAAAGCGAGAAAAACCTTTCCCATTTTGGCTTTCGAAGAGTTGCGATAGACATTTCATCGCCGTCGTTTCTAATTCCCTCGAACTTTTTTTACCGCACGACTCGCATAAATACTCCGGGGATGACGACGACGACGGATGAGAAACTTCCTCCCTCTTTAGAATACGATTGAATATTTGTACCGGGCACAAACAATAATCGTTTTCGAACTTCAGAAATTTTTTAAGCACCGGATCTCTTCGAGAGTAGTCCAAATCGTCGATTATCGGTTTGGCGTAATCGGAGCCGCAAAAGAGGGACCAAATAACGGCCGATACGCCGGAAAAACAAGTGGAGAGTAGCTTCGATAAGTTATAGAAGCAAAATTCCGTGGCGAATACGTCGTACCTTTGATATTTTTTGTTGAAATAAATCTTGGTTCCGTTCCTGGACGTAGTCGGGAGATTTTGCCGTTTTTGCAAAACCAACACCTTCGGGTCCCTTTTAATCCCGATGGCGGCGACTTCCTTGGAATTTTTTTTTCTTCGTCGTCGTCGGCGTCGTTCTAGAATTTCCGATACGATAGCTTTCTCGCGCGCTTCTAAAATCGAAGGGAAAAACACCATATCGACGTCGGTTCCGTATAAAAGAATATGTTTCACGTTCGAATCGCACAAGCCTTCGATCATGCTTCTCCAACTGTATTCTCTAGCGTCTATTTCGTTCGAGTTCGGGGTCCGGAAATTCCTCGGAACGAAATATCTTTTCATACTTTTGACCGACAATTCGTTTCTTTTCTCGTTTAAATAAGCATCGAATAAAGATAACGAAGATTCCTTCCCCGGTTTCACCGTCGCTTGAGAGAGTTCCATCGATGTCGTCCTACTTCCCGAATCGATTGGTTTTTTCGCTGAAGCTTCGATACAGGGTAATCCCGGAGGATGAGGAGGAGTAGGAGGATGAGAAAGAGGGGATGCGACGTTATCGTCGTCGCGTAAAGAAATTCCATATTTTGCGAATTGACAGAATCTAGACATATCGACGTCGGCTTCGTTACTGTCGAAATTAGCGAAGTAAACGCTCTCGAGGTTGAGGTACCGGATAAGGAATAACGCTATGTAGGGTTCTTGCAAAAATTTTACGAGAGACCAAAATGGAATTTTTTCGCAAACCAGTTTTAAAACCACGCCTAAATAATGGTCGGGAATTCTATACCTATTACGAAATTCTACCTCCGCCGCTCCGTTACCACCGTCGTCGCTACTCCGAAGTTTGTCGATATTCTTATCCATTATCTCTTTCAACAACGCGGATAATTTATCGCTCGGAAAAGTTTTTGCGCGCTTCAGTTTCCTTTTTTCTCGTTCCTGTTTTTTGAGCCCGATATATCCTTTATCTATGAAAAAGATTAAATATTTAATCGCGTTTTTCGAGTCGTAATCGACTTTTAGAGAATTTTTTAAATCTTCGGCGAATCGCCATAAGAAATAGAAATAAAAACTGGAAAGAAAATGGTGGTTCAGATCACCGAGGCGCCGATTCGGGTAGTCGATACCCTTTTTCCCATTCGTCTCGTAATCGTAAGCCAGAAATTTGTATTCTTCTTCGGGATGGTAGCCTAAAAAGTTGTTAAAAATGTACGCCTCGAGCTTCGAGCGTTCGGGAATGCGCTTCAAAAACGATTCCGGTATTTTATTTTCTCGAAATTTATCGCGTTTCGCGTCGTCTCGTTCAGCGCGACTTTCCTCTTCGTGGCAGTTCCATAACGCGTTCTTTTTATCGTCTGGGTAATCGTCATAGTATTTACGACCTTTCGTGTAAAAATTTAGGAGCGGGGTTAACGACATTTTCGCGCAAAATAATAACGCCGTCGCGTCCAGGCATACGCAGGTGTTCTTCTTATAAACGTCTTCCATTAAATTTTCTAATTCAGTTTCTTCCTTTATATCGAATATTTTTTCAGAAAGTATGGAATCGCGGTCGCGTGCGGTTTTTTTGGCGAAATACGGGTACCTTCTATGCGTTTCAAACCCGCTCCTTTTTCGCAACAACCGTTCTGATATTTCTACGATTTTGTGCATTAGATTAAAGCCCTTTATAACGCCCATGATAATTTTCTCGCATTTAGGCACCCGATAACGAATAGTATTCGAGTTTATGTTGTATTTTCAGCTTTCATATAATTAAATACTTATTTTTTTTATTTTTATTTATTAACGTACTTATATTTTTTATAAACGATTAGTCGTTTATCGGAAACGGAAAAAACGTCACTTCTCGTATATACGAATGAAGGTTTTTAAAAAAACTAGTTTCGTCGGTTTCAAAAAAGGTTTATTTCGCTGTCGCGGAGATATAGAATATATCGACAATAAAGAATGTCAATTAAAAAAATCGTATTCACCTTTTACGATACACGCGTATATATAGCGTTGGTGTAAGAAAACGGTAATACCTTCAAAAGATTGGCGTTTTAGCCGGCATTACAAATCGACCGGCGACGTAATTGCCAAACGCGCGGGTCCTCCTTATTTTCTTTCCGGTTCTTTGGAGCCCCGATTTTGCGAAAACCATGATCTACGTTTTTTTAACATTTTAAAATCGTTCGAATCCTCGATCGCTCTCTTTTTTCCAGTTTCAGAAACGAGATTATTTTCTCGGCCTGTGGCGCCACTAGCGCTAGAAGATTCCGATACCCATTCCGCGTTTATTTCGGGGTTTGGAAAATTTATTTCACGATTGGAGGTCTCATCATCCTCCGTTTCTCTCGCGTTTCCATTCGCGAGTTGCGAGATAATGAAATTTATTTTCGCATCGGTAGCCTCATGCTTTTCGACTAATCTATTAAGAATCGTAGTGTTCATCTCCAGCGGGGTTAGAAAATCTTCCGTCACTATTTTCTTTATTTCTTCCAAATTCGATATCAAGTTATTTTTAAAAGCTGTAGTGTCTACGATTATCCCGTCCAAAACTTGGATAGTAGTTCTCGTCACGGAATCGAGTTTTTCGTATAAAGCCATTTTTTCCGTTTCTGCGCAAAAATTTAGCTCGTGATTTTTTTGAGAGACCGAGAAAAATTCTATATTTCTTTATTATTGAAACTTTTTAAAAGACTTATTATTATTATCATCACTAATCTTGCGTAAACTGAGAAATTAGATTTAGAATAAAAGCGAGGTTAGTTGATTGGTTGTCCGTTCACCACCATATTTACTTTACGCGCGAGGTCGATACCGCCGTAATCTACGGGAACATTGGGGTGTTTACACTCGAAAAATGATATTTCTTTACGTTTATCTCCACGGGGGTTGATTTCGAACAGGAGTTTCACGTATTCGTGAAATACGCGCTCGTCCGTTAATAATTGACCTAGGCGGTTCAATACGGGATCGTTCGATCGCGAAATCCGCGAAAGGAGATAATAAAGGGGGATCCCGGGGTCGTCGTCGTGGTCGCTTCGAAGTAAGACGTTTTTGTCGGCATCGTGACTAACGACGAAAATTAGGTATTTGGAGTAATTCGCTATCACGAAAGCGACGTAGTGCAACCAAGCTTCTTCGTCGGTGCACAGAGGGTTTTTCAATTTTTCTCGAGCGCTTTTCAATAGCGCGGCGAATGTCAAAAATTCGCGACCAGAAACTTTTAAAACTTTATTTCGCGAAATGGGAATGGCGTAGTCCAACCTATTTCGAAAATCGTCGTCCCCGCGCCGTCGGCTTCGGAAGAGCCAATAAAAATGAACCGTCATTATCACGAAAACGCTAAAAATCGCATATGCGACCATCAGAGAAAGTAGCTGGTCGAACTCCATTATCATCGATATTATTATTATTTTAGCGATCGATGATTTAATTCAGGCTCTCAAACTCTTTCGACGATACGCTCGTTCATTTTTTAAATTATTTATAGGTAAATAGATCGGTAAACTTTTCGTATTGGTACCGAGGAAGGTAGCAATCGAATTTGGGATAAAGTTTTTCTTTTAGGCAGTGCCGGAAAACTTTTCCAACGTTGTCTTTATCTACGCATTGTATGTAATGAAGGTATTCGGCGAAACTCATTAGCAACGCGACGTGATTCGTAGAATACTCCTCGTCGAGTCGCTCTGTCGGAATGAAACGATCCAATTTTAAGCAATACATTTCCTCCGGTTTCGACGATCCGATGTAATCGACGGAAGGGATGTCGTTCATCGTCCCGTATTTGAGGAGCTTAACCGTGAGAGACTCGACGAGAATCAACGATTTGTCCCTACTCATTTTTCTTCGAAAGACGGCGAGAGTGTAGCCCAACCCCTTTTCCTCCTCCTCCTCCTTCTCCTCCCCTTCCTCTTTTTCCGTTTCGAGCGCGGCGCACGACGAAAATGACGACGCCGCGGATGGATTCCTCATCTTCGTGTCTTGAATGGAATAAAAAAATAAGTTCTCTATTCGAAACTCGGGAACTAGAGGCATTACCGAATACGCCTGAGCCTTTTGACCGATCATGGGGCCGTTCAGAAACTCGACGTTTAGAAATTGGTGTTCGTCGGTTAATTTGCGAACCGAGCTCGAGTAAATGGCAAACCTATACGTTATGAGCGCGGCACCGTAATTCGCCTGAAAGTAAGAACCGGACGTAACGTCTTCGAATCGCACGTTCGTTTGTTTTCCCATGAGCCTATTCATTACTTGATGAGTAAACGGTTTCGTCCACCAAACGACGTACAGATAGGAGGGAATACTTCCCCAATCGTGCCCGTCCGGGGAGTAGGAGGAGGAGGAGGAGAGGTGGGAGGTGGCCGGTATACCGAACCCGGTGCCACTTATATTGATTCTCCGCCTCTTTTTTCCCATCGACCGAGTTTGACCGTTTAAGTAGAATTCCCTCGTTATGGTCGTGACGGATTTCGTGTGCGACGGGGAGCGCGCGTACCTGTACTCGAAATTCGGGTACCTTACGTTGTAAACGTATTGTTTCGCTCGGCTACCACGTTCGTTCAATCGCGTGTACCTAATGGGCGGTAGGTTATAGTAACTTTCCGTGACGACGATTCCCTCCGCCAATTGAAAACTTTCGCATAACGAGTGCGTCGCAGCTGGAGTAAAAAGCGGAAATGGCGCGATTTCCATTAAGGCTCGTTTCGGACCGATGTTTTCGGAAAACGGTAAAGACAAGAGGGGCACCGGGGTAGAAGTATTCGATATCATCGCCCTAATATCCAGATGGTCGGGTAGAACATTCGATGGGTCTTGTTGGTTTGCGACGTCGTTACCTCGGTCGTCGGTGTTGCTCTTGCAATAGTGACGATTAACGACGTGAAAGGATAAGGGCGTTCCTCTCTTTTTATTTACGAAGAAAAATGTAGAATCGTCTGGAGGAAACGAACCGCGGAATAAACTTTTGTAGCACGTATTCGGTTTTATAAAATTGGTAGCGTAAACCAACTCGCCACTTTTTAAGGATACGCCGAGAAAGGGGGTTTGCTCGAACCAAGCCCTCGTCGGCGGCGGCGATGAATACTTCGACACCATCGACGAGAAAGAAAAAATCTTCGGCGTCATCGTTTCGTCCGCGACTCCGACGCAGAGATCTAGAGCCATATTATTGAGCTGAAAGTTGGCGCGTATTGAAGAATTGGGAGAATCCGCGTCGCTAACCAACTTTAAAATACCTGTCAATTTTTTAGACGAGAGCACGATTTCCCTTTCGTATCCGCTTCTTAATACGGTTTCGAGCGAATAGATTTGTTCGTATACGGCGTTGTCGGTGTCCGAATTATAGGACAAAGCCCACCCGCGTGGAAAGTCTCGGTTTCCGTCGTCCGTTTTCCAGAGAAGAACGTAATGCTCCAGCTCGTTATTCGGGTTTAGCATCGTCGAAATTTTTCCTTCAGAGACGTCCTTCGCGTCGTACTCTATGTAAAAGGACCTAGAAAACGACGATGAGGGTGAGGAATCGGCTTCCGTTTCGAGAACCCGTATGTTGGATAAAAATTTACACTTTTCTGCCAATCGAAGAGGCCTTCGATACGGAGGGAGGGAAATTGGTGTTAGATTTGGAAATTTGTCCACGTACTCGTTCCCTTCAAAAATACCGTCGGGGTAAGATACGTAGACTTTTTCTTCTTCTTTTTCTTTTTCTTCTTCTTCCGCACTCGGGATCGGTTTTAAACGGTCGTACAAAAGAATAGCGTCTTTCGATATCAGCAACGGCCTAAAGTTAAAAAGATTAATTTCTAATCTCACTTTTCCTTCGTACAAAATTTTATCGTATACGGTTCTACCACCGACCCCATCGCTAGCTACCTCGCGGCCGCGTTGATGATAATCGCCTAACGTAATTCGCGAGTCATAAAAACGGTTAGGAATTAATAGGGAAAAGTTTTTTACCGGAACGGGCGAACCGAAATTTTCGGTTATCAATTCTATATCTATCAAAGAATAAAAAGAATCGTCCGCCTGCTGGCTCGGATCCCCATTTTTGCCAACCTTCGTTTCGGGCGACGGTAGCGGGCCCGGTTTTCCCGCCGTCGACATCCGCTTCCCGATTTGGATTAAAAGATTCATCTCCCACCCGCGCCCTTTGTTATTCACGCCCTCTATTATCAACTGGGGATATTTTTCGCCGACGCTCAGTCTATGACTTAACTCGACCTGGGATATCGTGGGTATTAAATCGAGGTTCGTGTCCAACATCGTCGTGGTCGTGGTCGTTCGAGCGTCGTCGAAATGGGTAGTGTTAGTAGTAGTGGTAGTAGTTGTAGTAGTAGTAGTAGTCTTTTTCTCTATATAACTTAAAATTTTATTTAGAAAAACGTTTTTCTTCAACGAAAAACTTTTAATACTCTTATAGATAAAAATCATTATCGTCGAGCAAAAAATACATATAAAAAGAATAATCGCTAATAAAAAGTAATCCGTATTTTTAGCTTTATTCTCACTAGGCATTTTATTGTTATTATAATATCGTTATGTTGCGATCGCTATCTTATGAAAAATAAAAGTAAATTGCTCATTTTTGCTCCCGAAAAAAATATTCTTATTGATAGAGTCGGCTTAGAATAAATAGATTAGGAAATTCTCTCGAGAAAAGTCTTGAGCTCGGCATCTTTTTGCAGATATCGACTCAAATGAGAAGGCGTTATCTTTTTCCGATTTTCCAACGACGAAACTTTTATTCCTCCTTCTAGAATTTCTTTTATCAGGAATTTGATAACCGCCGCGAGATAATGAGCGGCATTTTCCTCCACTCCACGGCCGCTTTCTTTCACCAATCCCGTGTACAATTTTTCCGCTAGCTCCGTTTCCGTATTCATCGCTTTTATCTTTTTCGAATATAAATCGGCGGCCCGCAAAGAGAAAAGTGTTTATTGATTAAATTTCTAGTGTCGGTAAACTCGCCGCTGAACATCCTCCTTTTCCTCCTCCTCATTCTACTATCATTCCCTCCCTCCTCTCCTCATCTACGCCTATTGCTATTTCGTTTACTCGAAAGTTAAAGTCGTCGGGATTATCGGCAAAAACGACGTGACCGGCGTTTTTTATAGCTATAATTTTCACATTCTCGCGCTCGGTCCAAAACTCGAAAGCGGGAGAATAATTCACCCAGGTGTTCTCGCCGTAAATAAACGTCACGGGAACGCTTCGAGGAATAAGCGGCATGCGCTCGCCCATGGGATTTCTGGCGTGCTGGAAACTGCAAACCATGGACGCGAACGCTTCTTCCCCGGTGGGGTTCAGCATGTTGCGGTAATAGTGGTGCTCGTCCAGCGGACTTTCGAATTTCTTCGTATTTTTTGGGCCCCTGAGACGTTCGTAGAAAAATGGGTTGACGGGTAATCTAATCACGTTTCGGAGGAGCTTCATCCAAAAGGGTTGTTCGACTAATCCCCAAGGATCGACCAGAATCGCGTGACTAATTCTCTCCGGGTAGTTCATGGCGTAGGAAGCGGCTAGGTAACCGCCGAACGAGTGACCGACGAGAATAAACTTTTCTAATTTTAGGATGGAGCGCCATGCCTCGATGGACTTGACGAACTCCATTTCCGCTTTGAACGCTTTATTAACCAAATTTGGTCGGCGACCGGATGGATTGAGGAGGAAATGTTGTTGTCGTTCCTGCCGCCGTTGACGCTGCTGCCATGAGGCGATTTTCGCGAACACCGGTGGGACGGCGTAATGCGCGTCGCCGCCGCCGTCGCTATCATCCGAGGCGTATTTGAAGAAATCCGGTCGCGAACTTTGATTAAAACCAATCGTGTCGAAAAGGTAAATGGGCCTCTTTTTGGCACCGGTAATGAATTTCGCGAGATCGATCCAGTCGAACGCTAGACTCCCGAAGCCGTGAATTACCACCACGGACGTTTTATCTTTAACGTCCCCGTTAAAAATTAACGTGAAGATTTTGTTACTATCTTCGGAACCCGTGATGACTTTACCTATATCGACAAATTTACTCTCGTGAGGAATTTTTATTTGGGCTAGGAATCTTTTTGAAGTCTTTCTCAATAAAAGCGGGATGGAGGGGAACCATTTTCGCCATAAACATTTTCGAATCAAACACGATTCGCGCGCGCCCTGATAAAGTTGTTTCGCTTTTCTTTGCTTCGAGAGTCTTTTTCGCGTTTTTCGTAATCGCTGCTCTTCGGTCGATAAAATCTTCTCCTTGGGTTTTTTACGCTTCATCTGTACCTTCCGAGTTAAAAGGGAAGAGGGTGGAAATTAGGTTGCCGAAGAAAATATGTTTCTGTTACGTATTTTTAGATATTTTTAGTTGTTTATAATTACTATTATGAATGTAAAAATAAAGTTTTACTTTTTATCGTATTTGTAATTTGATTTACCTAGTTTTTGGATGCGTATAATAATGCAATAATAAGATGAAAAGGGAGTAAGAAACAGTCGGAATAATAATAATGTTTAATTCATTAAATCCCTTGTCAAAAAGTTGTTTTTATTAATATATTTATTATTCAAATTTTTTTTTTAAAACTATGGAGGCGCATATAAAAATAAGTTGATATTTAGAGATGGGAGGCCCAGCACTCCTCTATGAGCGGGTGTTCACCCCACTAGAAGAGAAATTTTGGGGGAACCGAAAACTTCAATAACTCAGGAATAATTTGAGATATCGTAAACCAAAAATTTTTATAGGGTCCTTAGGTACTCTTCATTAGTTTGCGGGGGTACAAAAGGTTCCTGGGACAAGTTTCAATATTTCCGGAAAAAAACCTTAAGTGTTCCCCCTTTGCGTAAGGGTGATGGAACAAAAAACCGTTCCCTTTATTATGGGTTTTTGCAAAAAATTTAAATTGATTGTTCCCTTTAGAAACTTTTTCCACCAGAATTAAAAAAAAAAACACGGAATTTAGGCAGTAAACTAGCATGACTCCTTACTATAGGTCATAACGAATTGATAGATTGAAATTACATTTACGTATGACCATTATTTTTTTTTCTACGAATTTTTAAAATTTACAAGGTAATGTTCCCTTTAGTGCGATTTTGTTATGCGTTTTCGCACAAATTTGATCTTCTTGTTCCCTTTATTACCAAAGAATTTCGGCATGAAATTTCCCGGTGAAAAGATGCCATGTTGACAGGCTTATATTTTCAAACCTGTGTGACCTCGGGAACTGATTTAAGTCGAAGGTCTAAGTGTAAAAATCTAAAAAAATCTCAAAGAAAATTATTCACAGAAATTTTTTAGGTCGCAAATATTTTTCGGAATTTGCACTTAAACCTTCGACTTATTTTAGTCCCCGATGAGGCGTCACTATATGACGTCATAATCGGTTTAACGATAGTTTAAGTTCAAGAAAATGGTATTTGAAAGCGTTCAGCCGCTTTTTCGATTCCCGTAAGGCGACACTATATTATAGTGACGTTTCGAAGGGAACTCAAAAACGACCTAAAGTGCTCGCGCTATGCCTTTTAGGGTGTAAACCATCGTTGGACCGGATATAGTGACGTTTCGAAGGAAAATGATATAAGTCGAAGGTCTAAGGGCGAAAATCTAAAATTTCCAAAAGAAAATTATACACAAAATTTTTCTAGGTAGAAATTATTTTTCGGAATTTGCACTTAGACCTTGGGCTTAGACCAGTTCCCTAAGCGGCGTCACTATATGACGTCATAATCGGTTCGACGATAGTTCGAGCTTAAGAAAATGGTATTTGAAAGCGTTCAACCGCTTTTTCGATTCCAATATGGCGACACTATATTATAGTGACGTTTAGAAGGGAACTTAAAAACGACCTTACGTGCTCGCGCTACGCTTTTTAGGGTGTAAGCCATGTATAAACCATCATTGAACCCGATATAGTGATGTTTCGAAGGGAACTGATATAAGTCGAAGGTCTAAGTATAAGTCGAAGGTCTAAGTATAAGTCGAAGGTCTAAGTATAAGTCGAAGGTCTAAGTATAAGTCGAAGGTCTAAGTATAAGTCGAAGGTCTAGGAGTGCTAAGTCCGAAGGTCTAAGGTGCTGAGTCTAGAAGTGTAAGTCGAGAAGGTCTAGGAGTGCTAAGTCGAAGGTCTAAGTGCTAAGTCGAGAAGGTCTAAGTGCTAAGTCGAAGGTCGCAAGTGCTAAGTCGAAGGTCTAAGTACTTAAGTCGAAAGTCTAAGTGCTAAGTCGAAGGTCTAAGTGCTAAGTCGAAGGTCTAAGTGCTAAGTCGAAGGTCTAAGTGCTAAGTCGAAGGTCTAAGTGCTAAGTCGAAGGTCTAAGTATATGTGGAAGGTCTAAGTGCTAAAATCTAAAATTTCTCAAAGAAAATAACACACAAAAATTTTTTAAGTAGAAATTATTTTTCGGAATTTGCATTTAGACCTTCGACTTATATCAGTTCCCGATCAGGCGTCACTATATGACGTCATAATCGGATTGACGATAGTTTAAGCTTAAGAAAATGGTATTTGAAAGTCAGTCGCTTTTTCGATTCCCGTTAGGCGACACTATATTATAGTGACGTTTCGAAGGGAACTACAAAACGACCTAACGTGCTCGCGCTACGCTTTTTAGGTGTAAACTATCGCTTCAACCGGATATAGTGATGTTTCGAAGGGAACTGAAACGAACAGTCAGAAGGTCTAATTATAAGTCGAAGGTCTAAGTGCTAAAAAATAAAAATATCAAAGAAAATAATTTCCCAAAAAATTTTAGTCGAAATTATTTTTCGTTTGTACTTAGACCTTCGACTTACGCTGATTCCCCGGCGTCCACTATATGACGTCATAATCAGTTTGACGATAGTTCGAGCTTAAGAAAATGGCATTTAAAAGCGTTCAGCTTTTTCGATTCCCGTAAGGTGACACTATATTATAGTGACGTTTCGAAGGGAACCCAAAAACGACCTAACGTGATCGCGCGACACCTTTTAGGTATAAACTATCGATTCAACCCGATATAGTGACGTTTCGAAGGGAACTGATGTAAGTCGAAGGTCCAAGTATAAGTCAAAGGTCTAAGTGAGAAAATCTAAAAATCTCAAATAAAATTATTCACAAAAATTTTTTAATTCGAAAATATTTTCTGGAATTTGCACTTATACCTTCGACTTAATACTTTAAAAAATTATATAACTAAATAAATATTTTAATCTATTCTTTTATATATATTCTATTCTATATATATATATATATATATATATATATATATATATATTATTTTTTTTTTTTTTATATATATATATATATATATATATATATATATATATATATATATATATATATATATATATATATATATATATTTATATATATATATATATATATATATATATATATATATATATATATATATATATATATATATATATATATATATATATATATATTATTTATTTTTTTTTTTTTTTTTATTTTTCAAAATTAATTTTTCATAGAAAACTTGAATTTAGGGGTACCTAATTTAAAAAAATAGTGAAAGTAGAAATTAAAAAAAATATCCTAGTTTTTTTTTAATTTTAAAATTTTTAACATTGGACAGTAATGACGCTTACGTAATAACGTTTGATTTGGTCCCCAGGAACCGAGATGCTTGATATCGCGCATTTTTTAATTTAAACCAAAACATGTTGTCAAATTTACATAATAATGAAAATGGGTATTAAAAAAACGAAAAAAAGAAAAATTTTGCGATTCTTTTTTATTATAAAACAGTTTACAGCAGATGTTTTGATTTCATCGGGTTAGCGCGTACTCGAATAAATATCTCAACGACCGAATCACGATTATCCTATAAACCTAAGGATGATTAAATAATCAATAAATAAATAAATAAATAAATAAATAAATAAATAAATAAATAAATAAGTAGGTAAATATTGATTGAATTAACGATAACAATATAAATATTTCGCCTTTACGACGAATTCTTTTTTCGAAGCAAATCAGCATCATTATCATTCCTTTTTTTATATTTTATAAAGAACGAAATCGAAGGAAATGGCCGCCGAAGCAAATCTCATGCCGGTAACGAGCGACACTCTATTCGAACTTTTAGGCGATGCGAAATATTTGCTACACCCCGATTACGACTGCAAAAGGAGTCCTGCTCTCGGTTCGTCCTCGCGTAATAGTGATAAGAAGTACGATTTAGATAATGAGAAACGTAAACTATTTTCTTGGGTGGAAAATTTAGATTGTTCGTGCAATAAAAAGGAGATTACCGAATTCATTAAGAAATTCGAGGGAGAAGAAGAAGAGGAGGAGGAGGAAAGGGGAGGGAATCCGAATCCTCTGCAAACGACGATGCTAGGTTCCGGGATATTTCATTTCGTTAAAATGTTGGCGCTGAAAGAGTATTTTTCTCACCCAAAAAACCTGTTCGAATTCATTTCCGCCGAGACGAAAGAGAAGTACGACTTTTGTCATTGTTTGGAGGAAAATCTCGCGTACGAGATAGAATTGGAGGCCCTTTCGTGTTTAATTTGTTACTCTTGCAATAGGGTCACGTGCCTCAAATGTTTTTATTCTCATTACTCCGCGAGCGACGGCGGCGGCGGCGGCGGCGGCTTAAACGAAAAGGAGGAAGAAAAGGAATCGTCTCAGGCCCTCCCGCCATCGCCCTCCTCGTCGACATCGAGCCGCCGTCGCCGCCTCTACCGGTGCTGCGACGAAGTGAGACTGTTTACCATAGACGGTTATTTTAAAAAACTTCGGGAGGGCTGCGCCGAAAAAGGTAACGGTTTCTATCCGTTATTTTTCGCCGCCTTCAAGTCGATAATTTTAACGAATTACCAGGACACGTCGATTTTCAAAAACCTAATCATGAAGGGGGTCACCGATAAACGCCTCGACTATCAGGTTCAGGTCTGCATCAAGGGAGGAGAAACGGATTGCTTGTCGTTTTCTTCGGAAACCGATTGCTTGGTGAACGACGCCTGGAAGGGAAATAAGGGAGTCTATAGGATCAAAGACGGCATCGAGGAATTTTGCCTTTGCCGCGAGCTTTCGTTCTTGTTCAAAGTTCGTTCGCGACGGTGCCTCTCCAAGCTATCTCGATTTTCGGTCATCGGTAATTACGCCCTGTTCTTTATCGATTACAGCGTCCCTCTGGTAGACGAGCTCGTCAACGTCGAGGCTGATTTGATCGAAGGGTTTAGCTCTTTGGCAAAGGGCGGTGGTGGTGGTGGCGGGGGCGGGGTTGGTCTAAGGCGAAAAAATATCGCTAAAAGGAAAAATAAAAACGCCAACTCGGTCGATTCCGCCGACGTTCTAAACTCTTTGCTTCGAATGACTAAATCGGCGATGAGGAAAAAGTCTGCGGCCGAGGGAGGAGGAAAAGAAAGAGGAGTGGTAACGTTCAAACCACCACTCGGAAGCTCTCCTACGACGTATAAAGAGAAATTTGACGAGCAACGAAAACGTTTCGACGATTTCGGAAAAATCCGCAACGACGAGGATTTTGGCGGCAGTTCGACCGGAGACGGAGATGACGACAAGAAATTCATGCACGTAAATTGTTCCCTAGAAGTCGATTTTTACGGTTACGAAAACTTCGTTTCAGATCAAAGCACTTTTATCCCTGATCCTGTAGAGCGCGTATGCTTTTTAAATAACGAACGAGAAAACGTCCCTGAAAACCGTCTATTTTTCTATTTTTCGGACAAATACGAGTATAGACTCCTGATTCCGCCGATTCTTATAAATAAGTCTCGTAATCACGTTCTCGTTCTAAAAGGGATAAATCATAAATTTAATTTCTGCGAATTCCGGCGCGGCGAGGTTAACGGCGTTGGAGGTTGCGATAGTCGTCCTCGGCATCAACGTTACCACTACTTCGGATCGGAAATTACGAAATTCCTTTTAAATGAAATTGAACGCGTAAAATTTATAAATTCGAATTTGACCAAAACAATCACGAGAGAAAATCGTTCTTATTTAAACAAATTATTAGAGCAATTTACGGATATCGCCAAGGGCGACGCCGGTGACGAGAAAAGATCTTCCGAACGAAGAAAGCATCGCGATCAATTCGTCGATGTTGAGGAGACGAATAACGGAGAAGCAATAGGGAGGTGTTCGGAGGTCGAAAGTGGAGGAGGGGGTGGATCGACGATTTCTGGATCGGAAACCGTTATGGATTTCGATGATGGATTCTACGTCGACGACGGCGGCGACAGTGACGATAATACATTCGACGAAAACGGGGGGGAGACGCAATTATCCGTCGACGGATCGGACTTGATTTACAAAAATTTGTTCAATCATTAACCCCACCGTCGGTATTTGTTTTTTTCGTTGTCTTTGTTATTGTTGTTGTTGTTGTTGTTCTTCTTCTTCTTCATCTTCTTCTTCGTGGAATTAAAAAAATATAGTTTTAATAGTATATATTGAATAATAAATAAAGTTAATATTATTCACGAAAATATCAATCAATAACTGCTTTTTATTCATACCGTAACAAATTCTCGATGGACGAGGTGAAATTACGCCCCAACCTAATTTCGAAAGCGCATCTCTTCAAAAACCAAAAATACGTCGAAAACGAATCTTCGAACGTTTTCTACTCCCTCGTCGAACCGGGGAAATTATACCCCATTTCCGATTTCTGCTTCATATCGAGCGGGTGGTTCGAAGAGGCGGGTTCGGTGTTTATATCGGACGTCGAAAGGTTCGGCACCTTCCGCGCGTTTCTATCGGAAAACAACTTCAAATGCGACGTTAAAAAGTTTCTAAGCTCTCATTTAACCGACTCCCTGGCCCAAAAGGTGTCGTTCATCGGCGGTCCGAGCGATGTTAAAAACACCTACGGTTCTGGAATAGCGTGGGAGTCGCTAAAACTACCGACACCACCCGCGCCTCGGGGTAATCCGGTCCTTCGCTTTAACGAAATGAGCGACCGAGACAAAGATTTCGTTATGAAGCTATGCTGGTCGGTGGGCATTTTTTCTCTTTACTATTATAGCTACCAAAAAATCGACGCCGTGGTGATTCTGAACCCGTTTTCGTGCTTCAAAGTAAATTCGGGGGACGGGCTGGAAAGATTCGCCTTTTACGACCCTTTTCAGACCTGCTTAAAAGATGTCAAAGATTTTCCCCCCTCTTCTTCAGGGTCGTATTATAATAAAAACGTGAGAAGAGAGTTTTTGATTTACTCGTACATGGTTAAACAATTTCGAGTCTCGAATCGCCTGTTCAGTTCTTCATTTCTTCGAGAATATTTGCGCGAAAAAGAAAATGGGGGAATCGAGAGTGGAATGTTTGAAACGCTCGAAAAAGCGTCGAAGAGATATTTGGAGGAAAACGCGTTTCCGGACGTCGAACCCAGGATCGAAGTCGAGCGATTTGTCCCCCGAGAGTTTCTAGAAGAGAAAAAAGCTCCTTTCAGGAATAGTTCGATCGAGTTATTCGACTGTACCTCCGCCCGGAATAGTAAGCCACGACCTATTGAAAATCAGGACCGGGAAGAGGAAACGGATTTTCACAGTCGATCTCGTAACCTATTTTCCCCGGGCGGTCGTTCGTACACTTTCCGAAGCATTCGCCTAATCCACGATCCAGGAACGAAGATTAATCACGATACCTTTAAAAAATTTAGAGAATACGAGATCATTTACGAAATGACTAAGCGTAGAGGCTCCGAGAAGATCAACGCGAAAATCTTTTGGCACAATGAGTTAGAACGCGCGTTACTTAATTCTCCCTCCATCATGGATTGCGCGAGAAGAAACCGAGTCGAAAATCATCGCGATTCCGGGGATTGTCTCGATTGCCGAGTTTCGTTGCTGGGCCTGGGTTCACTTTTGCGCCTATACGATCGCGAAAAAAATCCGTCGCCGACGCAGCCAAAGTCGTTCTTATCGTCATCATCTTCACCACCGCAGGAGCCGCCCATTCGCGAAATGAGCGTGGTGGCGAACGAAGCCCGCGGTATAAGTAGTAATAAGAACGTCAACGTTTTATTCAGTAAATTCGTACCGTCGGATAAAATTCACCTTGTTGACCTGGAACGCGGAATGAAGATCGTTAAAGGGCGAAAGGTAGAATTATCAAAACCGCGTAAAAGCGCGCGCGAACGCGAAAGCGCTCTGATGTATCGACGCGAAGCGGAAATTACGTTATTTTGACCGCGCTACCGTCTCAACCCCGCCACCGCTCCGCTACGGTCGTGATCGAAAAGGTTTTCATGAAAGGAAATATTTTCGACGGTTCGACGACACCCTTATCCTATTTCGAGCGCGAAAAAACGACCACGCCCTCCGATAACGCGTTTTCTTCTTACGACATCGAAGCTTTAGACGGAGGGGAGCGGAAGGTATCGAAATCTAGTTATCGAATTGAGGTACCGATTTTCCCCGCGTATCTTCCTTTTGTCTCCTCATTTTAGCCTCAAGATTTATCAAACCCTCGAAGCTATCGAATCGTCTTTCGATACCTTTAACCGAAAATTTAGTCGTAGCGAGGGTATAGAAATTCCCCAGGAAGACAGAAAGTATTTCCTCGAAAACCTCGGGGACACGCTATTTCGCTCATTCGCGTTAAAAAATTACGTCGAAAATAAGATTATTTCCTTTCGAATGCCCAACGACCGTCGTATTCAATTCAACGTCGAAGAGTTGAGCGACCAAAGTAAATATTATAGGTTTAACGACTCCGGCGGCGACGAGCGTCGAAAACAGCGATCGATTTTAGGTGGATCGGACGGTAGATCCGTTTTCGAGTTCACCTCCAACCGCGTCAAAAGTTTAGGTAAAGACACGAGTAATAAGAGAATCGTTTATTATAAAATAATCGCCCATATTTTCGACATTTCCTGCTTCTAAATAATAAATAAAATAAAAAACGTAAAAAAAATTATAAACTTCGTTTTAATAAATTAAAAAAAACTAAACGTTTCGATATAAACCGCTACTAGTGCCAAAAAAAAAGCAGATCGCCTTTCGTCCACTAACTATGATGACGACGAAGAAGAAGATGGTATTCGCAACTATCTTTTTATCACTCGCGTTTTATCTATGGAGCTGCGAGGCTGGAGGATACCACAAGGAGAGAAAATGCGTTACTTTGAAAGACTCCCATTATTATCTATATTATTAAAATAAAAGAGCCCGAAAAACGAGTTCCGTTTCAACGTAGCAGATTCATGCGGTCTCCCAAAAATCATACCGCATTCAGTCCTAAGAAACGAAAGCTGCTTTTCCGAAGATCGTATTGCGAAAATCATCCTACAGGCGAGGTCCGACATATTCGCACCAAAAGTCCCGTTTAAGAACCGCTTTGATTATATTGTCCGTGTAAAATATCAAGTCGTTTTAAGAAAAAAAACCCTACATGTGGTGTTTGAGTTTCTTTCAGATCCGTTCGACGTATTACCGCTGTTCGATTTTGAGAAAGACAAAAATGTTATCTCCCAACAGCTCGTCGATTTAAAAATTATGCGCGAGTATAAGTATGATTTCAAAAAAACTGCGTATTGCGGATTTTTTATAGTCGGAAATTGTACCGAGTTTTGTTCCGGCGCTCCTACGCCAATGAAGAGTTACCTTGACGAAGAAGAGTCCGACGTCGAAGAAGAGCGCCGAGCTAGCCTCATCGGGACGTTGCTGGAAAAGAAGGAGAATAAGCTCGATAAGACCTCGGAAAATGAGGGAAATGAACCCGACGCACCGAGTTCCGACGGCAACCGCACGAGTTTGGAGAAGGTGAAAATAATCAGTTCTTCGCCGAAGAGATTCGAAAGCCTACTCGCTAGTACAACGCGGGATGAAGACGGGGGTGAATCCAATGCCGTGAGCGACGACGACGACGACGACGACGAAGACGAAAACTTTAGTTTTACGATCCCCTTGAACGACAGAATAGGGGGAAGAAGGATCGATTCATCGTCAAAAAAGAACGAATTTATCCTCTCCACGACGCGGGAGAAGGAGGCAACTATGCCGACAACTCAGAGCTCGGGAGAAATACAGGTTGCCGAAATAGACGACAATCTTCCCACGCCAGAAAAATTGACGATAGAAAGAAACTCATCATCAAATCGAAACAACATTAGATCGATTTTAATAGTTTCAGTCGCTATCGCGTGTCTTTTAGCAATTTCGGGGCTGACTTGTTTTATATGGAAAAGGAGAGGGAACGGCGATTTTCATTTCCTCCCGTTTTTAACCAAATACTCACGAGCGCCAGCTAGCTAGCTAGCTAGATCAATCAACTCAAAAAAATAAAGAATAAAATTTTTTATTATAAAATGTTACGTAAATTTTACAATAAATGTCAATAATTGTTTAATAAAATGAATAAATATGATTTTTTTATATTAGTATATCGTCGTAGCCTTTGAAAAAAGAAATATGACCAATACTGACCACGGATATCCACTGGTTCTAATAAATAAATAAATAAATTAGGGATAAAAATATTCAAAACTGTAAAAAAATTTAATTTCATCTACAAAATTTTAAAAATATGATGAATGATGATATATCCGACATAAAAATCCTAGCTCGTATTTTTCTTCACTACCGAGAGGGCGAAGGATGGGATTCAAAACATTCTTTATAGCAGCGGCAGCGGCGTACGCAGCGTTCGCTCTGTCAAGTGCCAGCGCTACGATCATCGGGAATATCGTGATTTTGCCCACGGAGAAGCGATGCGTCCGATTCCAAAATGAGAAAGAGTCCTATTATCATTTCGACGACACTCTGAATGGAAAAGAATTAACGTTTCTTAAAACGGATCCGTGCGATTCTTTCGGCACCTTGAAATTTATACCTCACTCGGTCCCAAAAGGCGAAAGCTGCGGGTCCGAGGAAAGGATTCCACCCGATATCCGGGAAACCCTAGTCGAGGAGATCACTTTCAAACCACCTCAAAATTATGTTAATAAGCCCAACATCACTCTAGATTATCGTCTCAAGAGATATTCGTACACCCTAAATGTTATATTTGAATATTTAGCGGATAGGATAGATTCGTTGACGTCGTTCGTTTTCGAGGTAGATAAAAATATTATCCAACCATCGAACTACATTGACAAACACCAACGCGTGTATCCTTATCGTTGGAATGAAACGAATTATTGCGGGTTTTATTTATTGGGAAAATGTTCGACCGTTTGTTTCACCCTTTCATCGCTACCACTCGAAGATAGCGGCAACGGCGCGGGTGAGGGAGAGGACGTTTCTACGACGGAAAACTATTATTCTTTGGTGAGCCCCGACGTTGAAGATGAGAGCAACGACGAAGGCGACGGTAACGACATTAGTTTCACGACCAGGAGAAGAATATTTCCATCACTAAAACCGAGTGAAAATGAACCAACGTCTACAATAGGCAATAAATTAAAAATTGAAGACCAGTTGATCCGGTTGAAAAGAAAAGACGTTACATTGATTATACTAATCTTAACCGGGATCGGGAGTTTTTTATCGATTTTGGGGGTTTGCTTGTTTATACTGAAGATGAGGAAAAGAAAAAGAGGGACGCCTGGCGGGATATCAATGTCTAATTTTAATCATCAAATTTCTCACGAAAGCTAGCTATTTATATATATATATATATATATATATATATATATATATATATATATATATATATATATATATATATATATATATATATATATATATATATATATATATATATATATATTAAACTTTACTGGTAGCGAGTTTTTTCTACCTTTGGTGATGGATTTCATAAAAAAATTAGATTTTTTAATAAAATGAATAAATAATATTTCCGTAAATTTTTATCATTATCATTTGATAAGAGAAGAAATTATTCATAAAAATCAAGTTAGGCGAAAATGATGATTTCGAATAAATAAATATTTTCATAATAACCGCGATAGCGATGGGGGGGTGGCGTCGTTTAAATATAAGCACCCGCCCAGCGTTTAGATTCAAACTCCAGGCAGTGGAAGAAAAACATGGGCTTCAAAACTTTGGTCTTCGTGCTCGCGTTTTATCTATCGCAGCAGCAGCATGTTCGTGCTATGGTTCATGACGATAAAGCCGATCACACCATTCGGCTTACGAGAAGATACTGCATCGATTTTTTAGATGAGAACGAATCTTACTTTTATTTCAACAACGTGGGCAGAACGATATATCACTTTTTCAAAACGGATTCGTGCGAGTCTTTCGGCGGCATTAAAATTATACCTTACAATGTCGAACCCGATGAAATCTGCAAGGACGAAGCATTTGTTCTGGATAATAATATCCTAAAAACCATCCCGCACGAGGCTACTCCTTACGAGTTGCCGATTAACGAAACTGATTTTGGTAGGCCCGTTGTTATCTTAGAATATTATCTACAAGGACTTCATTCTACTCGATATACGGTATTCGATTATTTATCCTATGCGAAGGTGGAAAAAACATTAGCGACTTTAAATTTCGAAGAGGTCGATAAAACTTCCACCACCCGAGCCCAGTACTGCGAAAATGGAACAAAAAAATTCCCGCATACATCCAAATTACCGAAATATTGCGGATTTTTTATAACGGGAAAATGTTCGACCTTTTGCCTCAATATTACGGTGGTAATATTTAAAGGAAGATGGACAGAAGGAAATGGCAGCGCCGTCTCGACTGAGGAAATGGCCATCGTCGAGCTTTCAACACCGCCACCCATTTTTTCATTACGCGACGAATACGATTACGATTACAGCGAGAATGGCTTAATAAATACTCCGGCTATCGGGAGAGGAAACGGCTCTTCGCCAAAGAAAAATAAAAATAACGAAAATATTCGGCAGAACGAAGACAAAAAAGAAGCTAATGCGATGAGGTTCGTTTCGAGCGAGGCGTCTTCTATAGTCGAGAAAGGAAATGATCAAAATTTTGAAAAACTTTATGAATCCAGCTCGGAGGACTCGTATATCTTCTCTAATGATAGATTTACGAGATTTTTTCTAAATTACGCTTTCGCTGTTGCGGGAGCCCTTATAATTTTGACGCTGCTCATTATTCTATTTCATCTATGCAAAATGATAGTAAAAAAAAGAAGAATCATGAGGAACCAGAAACATTACTAAATTATCGGTTTTAATCCGTTTTATCGCGATAGATAGCTAAATTAAAAAAGAAATGTCGCTTCATTCAATATTATATTCGGGTCACATTTTTTCTACTTATTTATTTATGATTGTGATATTCTAATTATTTAATTAAAATTCTATTCCCATTTACGGTATCTTATTGTCCTTGATCGCCATACTCGAGAAAGGAGAACGGGCTTTCCTTATTTTAGCCCTTTTTTATATCTGGGGGTTGCTGGACAGTTAGTTAGCTCTCGAAGAAATAGAAGAAAAAAAAAGAACCTAGCATCGTCCAGCCTTCGAGCAAACCCGTATTCGGTTTATTCTACAAAAATTTATATTATTTATTTTAAATTCTCTATTCAAATTATTTTGCATTTTTTAACAATAGGTAAGCTAATATTAGGGGTTTCTATATTTTATTTTTTATTCATTCTATCTAAATGATTAAAAAAAGTCAATAACAACAAATATTTTAATAACGAATTTTCATTTTGTTTAGGAATATTTCTGGGGGAGAATGGAAGGGGGGAGGTATTGGGTGATGGTATCCCTCGGCTTGAAAAAATCGATCGTATTTAAATTTTTATTGAAAAAATTAAAATGATAATTATTATAACAATAACAATAATTTTATTATTTAATAATTACTTAATAATATTTAATTACTTAACGCTATTTACTTTCTGCCAATAAATAGCTCTTACGTCGAAGAAAAAAATCAGTAGAGGTCCTAAAAATACAACGAGAGCTAACTAAGCGTACGACAAATATAATTTTTTAAAAGAAAACTTAAAATGCTTTACAGAAGAGTATCCGATTTCGAATCGCGTAATTTTGAATTCGACAAAAATTACCAGTTGCAGTTTATCCGTAAGAAAAACGGACGAGATTTTTTTAAAATCGAACATTTAGGAGAAGATAAGAGCAATCATTTATACGTGAGCAAGGAATGTCTAGTAGCGATTTTGAGGCACTTGAATAACTCTTACGAAGATCGAGAGAGGGGGGCGCTGGAATTGTTCTTAAGAGAAACTGAAGACGTTGTAAAGAAAAATAAAGTCGAACCCATCGCCCCACAGGATTGTCCTCCGAAAGATAAAGAAGGCGATTCGCGTCAGGAAAATGCTTCCGAAGACGGATGGGGGCCGAACGACGACGAAGAAGAAGAAGGCGACGGCAACAACGCGTGTGGGATTGGAAACGATGGCGAAAAGGAGGAAGAAGAAGAAGAAGAAGAAGAAGAAGACGTCGTGAAATCGAATAAAAAGTTTATTAAACTCCGATGGGTAAAATATACGGACAACGAAGGATTCGACCTCGTTTCCCTTCAAGTTTGTTATTGTTCCAACGACAAAATGGCGTTTAAGTACAAATTGTTTTTCAAAGAGAAAAAAATTATAAAAAAGTTCCTAGATCTCAAGCCGATTATCCATCATTTTCTGACGGAATACTTGGTGTTTCAAGAAATCATGAACCGATCTCTTAAAAGTTTCGTTACATTTTACGTAAACGAAAGAATATTAGACCTGGGAAAAAAAGACGAGCGATTGCGCAGATTTTCCTCCCGGCATAAATTAGAGGAGAAAACGAACGTAGAATTTTTCTTGTCAAACGATTACAAAATGAAGGAATTTGTAATTCGTTTTAAGGAGGAAATTAAGAAAATATATGGTGACCATAATATAGTGGATGTGAAAGACATCGTTTACGTTTTAAGACGTCGCGATTTTCAGCGTGAAGAAATTACGCGATTAGTTTTTGAAGCTATGGAGGAGCTGGGAAAAAAATCCTGAATCGACCAACAACCAATCGACCAACGACAAACCGGCCAATTTTCCATCCATATCGCGTCAATAAAACGTATCGTATTTTCGTTTAGATAAAAAAAATTATTAATATCGCCAGTATAAATCACTGTCGTGATTATAATTGTACGTAATTGTCTATATCTTTTATATTCTATCAATCTATATTCTATATACTATTTATAATTTTTATTATTTAAGAAGAAGATTTTTTGTATGGAACTTTAAGAATAAAATATAATTGTATTTATTATATAATAATTTTTTTATTATATTATACGCTTAAATAAAAGTAATTTTATTCTTATTTTAATTACTATTCCTACGACGACAACACCGGTGACATTATTATTATTATTATTATTATAATTATAATTATAATTATTATTATTATTATTATTATTATTATTTTTATTATTATTATTATTATTATTATTATTATTATTATTATTATTATTATTATTATTATTATTATTATTATTATTATTATTATTATTATTATTATTATTATTATTATTATTATTATTATTATTATTATTATTGTTATCATTTTAATTAGCCACTCGTATCACCCGTTAGCGATAATGACTGGGGGGAAGACTAACGTGACGGAGACGGAGAGGGACATTTTTTCATTGTTCAACGTCGTATTTAATAGCAAATACGCGAGTTTGATCGAAGTTATATCGCGTACGACGACTAACATTAAGAGAAAGGACCAACAGGAAGGATTTCTATTGGAACTACCGTTCGTGTTTCGATTTCATCGCAAATATACCCTCCTTTTCGCACTCGCCGTTTTCTCGGTGGTGAAGCAATGCCAGTTTCAAAACGAACCCATAAAATGCATCAAATCCTCGGTGAATAACGTAAGCGTTCGGAAAGATTTACTCAACCTGTGTTACTCGTACCCGTTTATTTTGGAAAACGTCAACGATACGAGATTGGAATTCAATAGCGCGTTTCCCCGAACTTACGTGTTGTATTACCGTTGGATCCATTGGATAATGCTTTTGATATCGGTAACATACGGCTTATTGGGACAAATCACCAATCACAAACTCTCGCGAGAATTAGTGATTAACGCGAGTTCTTTAGTTTCTCTCTATAAAAAAAACGTCGATTGCCGCCGTCGTGGCGGTCGAGTGAAACGTGATACCAGTGGTGACACCTTTCGAAAGTTGGGTAAAAATCGCGATGAAAATTCTAACAATCAAGGGTCGAAAAACGAACCATCGCATAAAGGCGGCGGCAGCGGGAATCGAGAAGAGGAGAACGAAGAAAAATTAGCTCCGTCTAATTTCATCAAACCTAGAGACGTAAAAATGATAAATCGTTGGCTGATGAAAATAGTATTTTCGCTAACGTTTTACCTGTTCGTCGACACGATGATATTCTTCGGGGTGAATTACGCACTTCATCACAAATTTCTAACTTTACCGATATCGTCTTACCCCTATACGCGGGACCTACCCTATTTCACGGACCGTATTTCGAGGTTATTCCCACCATTCGCCTATTGCGAGATCGATAAAGTGCATGAGCTAAACGCCGATAGAAAAGACGTTTACGGGTGTCATCTCACCCTCATGGAGATGTACGAAAAGGTCTTCTTCGCTTTCTGGGTGTGGCTTTCCTTCGCCGTCGCTTTGACTTTACTTTCGTTATTCTATATATTTTTATACTTTACGCCGATTATGAAACGCCGTTTACGGAGCCGAATGAGGACCGAAAATAAACATCTCGCCAACGAAATTAGGAAAACGTTGCTTCTCGAATTCACGTTCGGAGACATTTACTTTTTGGACCGCGTCAGGAATCGCCTTAGCCAGGAGGAGTTCGCGAGTTTCTTTCTAAAATATATCGAGGGAAAGAAAGAGCGCCACATTTGAGTGAATTTTTATTCATCGCGTTTCTAACGCCACAAAAAATCTTAAAATTATTATAACACCGTTTTCGCTACATTTACTAATAGTTGAGGCCTAAATTCTTTCGTCATTATTTCGAAATAATCATTTTCATCAATTTTTTGTTTTCGATATTTCCACCTATTGCGTTTTTTTAAGTCCTTTATAAATTTATTCTTCACGTCCAAAGGGTAATAAGTGTACATCCTAAGAGCGTATTCCGGAAAGTACGAATTAATGGAGAAAGTCGTATCCTGATGAACGATATATTTTAGGGATATTTCTCGCAGCTCTTCGATTTCAAATTTCGAACTCAAGGAGTAAAAGTAAGACACGTTTTCCTTATTTAAATTAGTCATCACGAACAAGGAAAGGTAATTTCTTAGAGCGGCGATATTAAAAAGTTTTGATAAAAGTAGAATTTCGGACAATAAACGCGGGATATTGAGAAAATGCTCATCAATATGTCCCGCGACTAAATAATTTATCATTTCAATGACCGATTCGACATCTACATTGCAAATCGTAAATTCTCTTTGAAGATGGAACAAAGAAACCGATTCCGCTGCTTCTGAAATCGTTTCTGAAGCCACTCCGTCGTCTCCAGCTACGAAATCACCATATTTCAAGACACTTCCGTCGATAAACATGAGAATGATGGCGGCGACTTTGTTGATGCTCTCTATCGCGCCCTTCTCTTCTACGCCGCGAGTAAACATTTCGAAATCTGTTAAAAAAAAAATATATATATATATATATATATATATATATATATATATATATATATATATATATATATATATATATATATATAATATATATATATATATATATATATATATATATATATATATATATATACATATATATATTACAAATAAAGAAGATAAACTCTAAATATTTACTTACCAGATTTTTCTTTCTTCTTGAGACATATCAGTTTTAATACATTATCTTTTATTTGACCAGCTAAAATCTTCTCTATATCTTCTTTGTCCGTATACAATTTGTAAATACTCTTCGATGTGGCAATATCCTCACTTACGTCATCCCCCCCCTCTAAGAAAAATTTCTGTTTAAATCTGACCGGCGGGTTGTTCTGAAAATTATAAAAATCTTTCCATCTTTTCTTATCATATTTGTGGAACACCAATTCTTTATAATAGTGTATTTCTGTGCTGATTAAATATTCTTTCGTTTCGTTTTCTTCATACTGACGAAAGAATGGTTCAGTGCTTATTTTTCTCGTTATTTCGGCGCTATCAATTTCGTTCATTAACATTCTTCTCTCTTCGGTGTCGATTAAAGGGAATCTCTTATATATCTGCCTAAAACAGCGCGTCTCACTATCGATTTTGGGTTCGTCGTTGTCTTTGGTTAAATCGAGTTCTGTTTCCTTTTTCCCGATCAGTTCTTTTCTAAATATCAACTCGCGCTGAAAGTTTCGGCTCTTAAGAATTCGAACTTTTATTATAATTCCAACGTTCGGGGCTGCGCGCCCGCACTTTCCGAATATATCGACCGAGGAGGCACTACCACCGCCGTCTTCTTTGGTTCTCTTCCTTTTGCAACCCGTCGTTGACGAACCATCCGACGACGACGAGGCGCTTTCCGCCACTTCTTTCTCCGCCCCGTTGTTTTTCTTTTCGCCCACTCTGTCTAATAACAATAGTTCCTCAATATCGTAACTGAAAAGTTTTGCGTGAAAAACCCAGTCGTCTTTTCTTCGGTGGGCGTAATATTCTTCTTCATAAAGAAAATCGTTCAACTTCGGTATTTCGTCGTACTTTTGAAGACACTCCGGCTCATCTCGCTTTAATAATTCGCGTAATCTACGAAGACCTTCGTAACGCGTGATCTTATTTTGCTTCACGTTTTCGAAGGAGACGAGTTTAACTTTCGTAAAGGATACCAGGGAATGGAGCGCCTCCGTATTCGCCTCCCTATACGCGAGGGGTTCGCTTTTTTTCGGGGATGTTTTGAACGCGAATTGCGCGAAAACGTCTATCTCGCGGCCGCGTTTGTGTACTAGCGTCCTAGCGAATATATCGTGAGAGACGTGATGATCGAGAGACATTTTAATAAAATTAGTTTTTAAGTTCAATTCGCTCTGCGTTAGTAGTAGGATGAAATCTTCGGGTTGGGGAGCATGAAGCATGTTGGCGAAAAATAATTCGTCTGGTACGGGCTCCTTATTCGATTTAACGCTCGACATTTTATCTCCATCTTCGGATTTATTGGCATCGTTATCATCGCCGTTGTTATCGCCATCCATTATATATATGTATATATTTTTTTTTGAATATTTAACATTCAAAATATTTTTAAAAAAATTATAATAAAATAAATTTACATTATGTTTCATTTCGAAAAGCGAAATGACTCACGAGTTCTATAAAAAAGGACTCAACGGGAAGCGTCTTCCATTGCTATTTCGGCGGATACGATGACGAAAGATTATTATAAAATATTGGAGCTTAGTCGACAGGCCAACGACAATGATATTAAAAAGGCGTACAGGAGAATGGCTCTTAAATATCACCCAGATAAAAATGCATCGCCCGACGCCGAAGAACGATTTAAAGAGGTGGCGGAAGCGTACGAAACTCTCAAAGATGCGAGGAAAAGACGTATTTACGATCAAACCTTTGAAGAACCTACGAAAAACCGAGCCAATTTTACCGAATTTTCTTTTTCTTCGCCGAGATTTGATCCGCACGATACGTTTAAAAGCTTTTTCGGAAACAACGACCCCTTTTCTGGTGTCTTCCAAGAATTTTTTTCATTCGATGCCGGTAACGGACACGTTAAGTTCACTAGTTTCAAAACCACTTTTACATCGTGGGGCGATTCTCAAAAAAAAGGATCGCAGCAGCAGCGACCTGATCGCCCGCATTCGCACCCGCATCCTCATCATCATCATCATCAACATCATCATAAGCCGCAGCAGCAGCAGCAGCAGCAGCAGCAGCAGCAGCAGCAGCAGCAGCACCACCACCACCACCAGCAGCAGCACCACCACCACCACCAGCAGCAGCAGCAGCAGCAGCACCAGCAGCAGCAGCAGCAACAGCACCAGCAGCAGCAGCAGCCCACACGCCCAGCAGCGGGGAGTCAAGAAAAAAACCCTCCGATTATTGAAAAAGTGGACGTGACTCTAAAAGACATTTTATTCGGAAGGAGTTTTACTAGACAAGTGAATTGCGATATTTTGAGCGTAAATGGAGAAACTTTTAAAATAAGTAAGCCGTTCATCGTGCAGGTAAAACCCGGCGCTCTCGATGAAACGCAAATTGTTTTTGAAAATCAGGGACACCAATCCCGAGGACGAATACCATCCGATATCATTTTTTACGTGAATAGGCTGCAGCACGCGGAATTTCAAAGAGATTCCGCCAACCTTATCTACAATGCCCGCATTTCTCTCAAAACCGCGTTATGCGGCGGAGTCGTGCGAATACCGACTCTCGAAGGGCGAGATATATCTCTTACTTTAGGCGACGACGTCGTAAATTCTAAGACGGAAAAGTTCTTTCCTTTTAGCGGTTTGCCACTGGTCGATTCCAATTCTCACAGAGGTAGTTTAATCGTAAGATTCGATATAGAATTTCCGTCGAGGTTAACCGAAGTTGCCAAGAGAAAGCTGAATGAAATTTTGTAATCGCTGTTGTTGTTGTTGTTGTACAATTGTTGAAAAATATTATAAACGTCACTTTTATTGAAGTATACGGGTGTAAATAAAAAACTTTTAACAAAAAAAATGCGTTTTATTGAAAGCCTCTACACGTACAGATATTTTTTAGTCATTTATTCTTTGGTGGTAAATGTTCGAATGTAAATGCCGGTGGTCGAGCGAGTGAATATACCGTGTTGTTGCAATTACTAAAATATTTCTCCATAAAAAAACGAGTATATAAAAGGTTTCAAATACAAAACAGTCTTTAAATAATAAATTTTATTATTTCAAATAATTGAAAAGAATTATAAGTTTTTTTAATTTGAAAATTTTTACGCTTACAAGGTATAAACATATAATTTTTAATTTACTCTAGCGTCTGCCATATTATACTTCCAATAGCACCAAAAAGTTTGTTAAAAAACTCTTGGTTATCAATTAATCGAAACGCTAAATGAAAGGTTTTTGGAGTGGGATCTCGAAATTTTTTTAAAAAGTTAAAAAATGAGATCGGCCTTGAAAAATAAATATCATCTTTTAACATCAATTGCCTCTTAAAGAATTTCGCTTCTATATCTTCGGGTAAATTCAAGATATCATATTGCTTTATACTCCATCGAATGACGGGATTTCCAGAGACGTCTGTCATAGTTAACGCGATTTGTTTGAAAACGTCGACAATATTACCTCTATGAGAAATTTTCTCGCAATCCCTAAGGCTTTCTGACAAATTACATTTATTTTCTAGGTATCGATCGAAATTAAATTTTAGTCCTCTTTTTAAAGAGCGAGTGATTTTCAAAAGAATATAAATTTTGCACGGATCGATACACCTGGAGCTGAAAAATACAACGACTTTTTCTAGTTTCGGAGAGGCGCGGCAAATATCGTATAAAAGAAAAGAAAAATCAATTTTTAATTCTACCAAATTTTTAAAAACGGATTCATTTTTTTCATCTGATATCATCTTGCAAAGATTAATACTATTAACTTGAGAATAATTGTTCATTCTTATTTCTAACTCTCTCAAATTCGGAAAGGCCCTGATGATTTTATTGCTCAGTGAACCACAATCACGATTTCTGTCAAATTCTCCCATTATTCCGTCATAAACCATTATTAGGACGCACACATTTTGAAATTGGAATGGAGATAAGGTATCGACATTTTCGTTTCTTCGAAGGATAACATTAAAATGACAAACGTTTTTAAAATTCAATTCCAAAGAACCGTCGAGCTTTTTAATATTCCTTCGCAATCGGTTTCTTAAAAATTTCGTATCCCAAGATTCGATTATTTGCCTTTCTATTTCCCTTCGCCACGATTTACCTGAATGTAAGCGACAACGCCCTAATAACCTAAAGTGCGTGAAGGGCATAAAGAGCGCCACAACCGCGTAAATTCCTTTGCATAAGAGGCAGAATGGTACTTTTATTTCGTTTTTTTCTCGATCTTTAGTAAGAAGTTTCCAAAAATTAATTTCCAACATTCTTAGTACCCCACCGAATTTATTTTCATCTTCCTCATCTCCTGCCGCTTCTTGTTGTTCCCGCTCTGATAATTTCACGTACGTTTCGATCGGCGGCGGAGTTTTAGTAATTTCCCATTCGATTATTCTCTCGTTTTCGATTTCGACAACCACGACTAATTTTGAAAGATTTCGTTGATAACAATCATCGCATACAAAATGTTTATCTAATTCGGAAAAATAAGAGTGGTGGGGAAATATTTCTTCTTCCGATGAGAAACTGAAAATCAATTCTAATGTCTCAACGCAGGTTTTTATAGCCATTAGCATTAAACGAACGTGGTTAACAACGGTAGATGGGTGTTTGTGGTTTAAGCGAACTCCGATTTTTTGCAAGTTAAACAATGATGAGATTTCGGTAATTTCCTCGATGTTGTTATAATCCACAATAATGGTAGTAAGGTTGTTTAATGGAGGAATAAAAGGTTCTCGCAATTTATTCGAAAAATCGATTTCAACGTATATTCTCTCGTCTGTCATACATTCCAAATATGGTTTGTTGAAAAAAGCGTTCGCTGACTTGCTTAAGAAAGTAGAAGTGAGGTCTCCGCTATTAAGCATTCGGTTTGAATATTGTCTCAATACGTTTTTGGAACTACATCTACATATCAGTTTTAAGGCAATTAGATTTGGAAATAGAAATGAAATATTCTTAATCGTTTCGAGAAAGTCGTCGTGGCTGAGAAGGTCGGTGCCCGTATTAAAAATTTCTAGCTTCTCGATACGAAATAAAGGTGGTTGTCGTTGTGGTTTTTCTTCCATGTAATTCGCTAATTTTAAAAAGGTTTTATACCGGTCTATAGAAAAATGCAAAGATTTCAAGCGTTCGTATTTCGTACTCATTGTCCTAATAACCTCAGCGGTTTTCGCAAGCGCGGGAACACCATCGGCGAGACTGTCTGCTGCGACCATATATTTGTTCAACGTAAGGGTTATCGATTCAGTCGCCCCGTACGGATTTCGTGTCGCGTTTTCGAGAAACTCTAGAAAGTTCGCCGAGGTTTTTTCCTCGTCGTCCGAAACAAATAGCGGTAAGAACAGGTCAAAATTTAATTTCTTCACCCCATATTTTTCGATTAAATAATTCCTGATCAAATCGTAGATCGCAGGGAATTTTTCCGTTTCAGAATCATCGTCGTAGGAATCTTGAAAGGATAATGATGTTTCGAGCAGGACGTTCAGCGCTAAATCTTGCAGTTTCGTCACATTCTTTTCCATTTGGGGTTAGTCGTCGTTGAATTTGACTGTAGTAAGGAAAATAAAAAAGCGACGCCGTATTTTGTTAACCGTGAGAACTTTTCTACGATAGAATGAAAAGGTCTCTCGATTCCCGGAAGACGCTGGTCATTTTTCCGACTACAGACGCAAGCGCACGTTTGCGGAAATACGACGTGAATGCCATTCGACGTAGCCAATCTTCTTAATGAGAAAAATATATAATAGTTCTCTTATTTATAGGCAAATTAAAAGCTGTTATTTTTTTATTTTAATATATATTCTATGTTATCATATATTTGTTATCATCATATATTTGTTATTTAAATTAATATATATATATATATATATATATATATATATATATATATATATATATATATATATATATATATATATATATATATATATATATATATTTTATATTATGATATATTTGTTATTTGAATTTCAAGGGTTTTATTTTCATTTTTAAATTAAACAATATACATATAAATATATATAACATTTTTATATTTACCCTATTATATTCTTTGTCATATCAAAAATGATACCAAAAATAATTCTAAATAGTTCCTTAAAAAAATCATGATAATCGGTAGAGTTAAAGGCCAGATGAAATGTTATAGGTTCAGGATCTCGAAATGTATTTAAAAACTCAAAAAAAGAATGCGTGTTAAAAAAGGGCATATCATTTTTTAATCCCAAATAGCTCTCATTGAATTTTGTTTCTTTTTCGACACTGTACTTATTATTTTCGGATGATTCTATGTCGGATAATTCGAACGAGTCGTATCTTTTTATATACCACCGAAAGACGGAATTTCCATACTCGTCGTTCAGAGTCACCGCAATATTTTTGAAAAGTTGTTTGACATTTCCCCAGTGTGTAGGATCGCGGCATTCGCAAAAGCAAAATGTTTCATTATTAACAATGTATTGATCAAAATTTATTTCTAGTCCTCTTTTCATAGAAGTGGTGATATCCAAAAGTTTATAAATACTGCAGGAGTTGATATAACTGGCATTAAAAAACACAACTACCTTTTCTAGATTTGGAGAAACTCGACAAATATCATATAATAGAATGGAAAAATTCATCTTTAATTCTACCAAATTTTTAAAAGCGACTTCATTTTCACCATCTATAATAAATTGGACGTCATAACTATATCTATATGTAGATTTGCTTAATCTTATTTCTAACTCGGCTATATTCGGGAAAGCTTTGACGAATTTATTACTCAATAAGCCGCAATTACGATTTTCCCGGAAGAGTGTAAATTTTCCGTTGCAAACCAATTTTAAGGAATTCACATTTAAAAATCGGAATGGAAAAATGGTATTGACATTTTCGTTTCTTTGAAGGATTGCGTTAAAGTGGCAAACGTTTCGCAAATTCAATTCCAAGAAACCGTCGTTCTTTCTTATATTCCTTTGCAATCGGTGTCTAAAAATTTTCGTGTCCCAACAATCAATTATTTTCTTTTCCATTTCAGATCGCCATTTAGCGGCATAAAGAGCGTCATAACCGCATAAATTCCTTTGCATGCGAGGCAGAATGGTATTTCTATTTTGCTTTTTTCACGATCTTTAGTAAGAAGTTTCCAAAAATTAATTTCCAACAATCTTTTTAATCCACCGACCTCGTATTCATCTTCTTCATCTCCTGCCACTTCTTCTTTCAACCTCTTTGATGATTTCACGGAAAATTCGACTATCGGTAGAGCTTCGCTAATTTCCCATTCGATAATTCTTCTGTTTTCGATTTCAACCACCACGATTAAGGAAGCTAATTTTTTCTTAGAACAGTTATAGCACGCACGACGAAGTAATTCTTTCATCAAATAATAATCGTGGCTGGGAAATATTTCCTCTTCCGATGAATAACCGAAAATCAATTCCAATGTCTTCACCCCGGTTTTTGCTACCAATCGCCTTACACGAGCGCTGCTAATAACTGTATACGGGTGTCCATGATTCAAACGAACTCCAATTTTTTGCAAGTTAAACAACGATGAGGTTTTGATAATATCCTCGATGTTGTTAAAATCCACGATTAACGTAGTTAATTCGTCAAACGAAGGAATAAGAAGTTTCCGCAATTCACTCGAAAAATCAATTTGGTCAATTATTTCCATCTCTTTTATATATTCTAAATGGTATTTATCAGCCAAATCACTGTCGTCTTCGCCTGAAGGAGGATAGGGGTCCCTGTTCATAGTAGGGTCTTGTTTCAACACCGTTTCGCGACATCTACATATTAGTTTTAACGCGATTAGATTTGGAAAGAGGATCGAAATATTTTTAATCATTTCGAGAAAGTCCTCGTGAGTGAGAAGAATGGCGCCCGTATTAACAATTTCTAACTTCTCGATACGAAATAAAGGCTCGTGTCGTTTTTCTTTCATAAAATTGGTTAATTTTATATAGGTTTCGTACTGATCTGAATACAAAATCAAAGATTTCAAGCGTTTGTACGCGGTGCCCATTGTCTTAATAATCCCAGCGGTTTTAGCAGCCGCGGAAACGCCACCGGGTAAAGCGTCTGCTACGACCATATACTTGGTCAACGTCAGGGTTATCGATTCGGTCGTTCTGTACGGACTTCGCGTCGCTTTTTCGAGAAAGCCCAGAAAGTTTGTGGAAGATTCTTTTGCGTTGTCCGAATCAAATAGCGATAGGAGTAGGTTGAAATTTAATTCTTTCGTTCCGTGTTTTTCGACCAAATAATCTAAAATCAATTCGTATTTCGCAGCGAATTTTCTGGAATCAGAAGCATTTTTGTTGTACGCATTTTGGAAAGACGATGTTTCAAAAATGACGTTCATCGCCAAATCTTGCAGATTCATCGCTTTCTTTTCCATTTCCGACTAAGAGTCGAGGGTTTTGGGTGTGAAAAAAATAAATTTGAAGCGATGATTCGGTATATATATATATTAGGCGACGTCACACTATGATAAAAAATGTAATACGTCAACTCCCTTTTATAGGCAAAAGAAAAAAGACTAGCGAGTTAAATAATTTATTAATTTATCATAAATAATTAGTTTTTATATATATATATATATATATATATATATATATATATATATATATATATATATATATATATATATATATAAGTTTTATCAGCCGCCAAAAGCTATATATAACTATATATATATATATATATATATATATATATATATATATATATATATATATATATATCAATTTTTGTAAAAAAAAATTTGTCCCACTTAAAATCTTCACGTCTTCTATGAAAAATTAATTTTAGGGGTAATTAAACTAAATTAAATAAAATAAAAATAACAATAAATTGAATTAAAATATCTAGAATAGATAAAAATTTTAAAAGTACACGGGGAATCGAAAAAGTGACTGCGCGTGTTTAAAGTACGTTTTTGACGTTACGACTACCGCGAGGAACCATTCAAATACATTTTAGAAGACTACACCACCCGAGAGAGAATCAACGCTCAATTGATCCCAGCATCGAAATAGAAGCCCGCGATATGAACGTTGGTGGGATGATATATGAGGTTGAAGAAAATGTCACAACCAACATGACTGAAGTTGAAGCAAATCTTAAGGATAAATATAAAGAAGGAGTTAAGGATATAATGAATAAAATGGACAATAAATTTAATGATTTTGACAAAATTATCGAGGAGAAAATTAAGAAAATCACCAAAGCAATAATAAATAGACAAAATAAACGTGGGCGGAAGAAGAAACGAAAGATTGAAGATGATGACCAAAACAGCATCGTGAAGAAAAATTGGAATTAATTTAACATATCGAGTATATGATATAATCGATGTATATAATATAGGTATAGTTTTATTATTTTTTGCTGTATCTATTTTTACGTAGAACTATTTTTAATAAAGATTTTATATAATAAAGTTGGTACTTTTAGTTTATCCAGTATCGTGAGCTTAGTAACGTTGCTTTTTTTTTTATTTTTAAAATCGAATTTTTCTTTTTTTTCAGAGAAAATAAATCTATAGATATTTGCGGAAAAGCCAAAAACATTTTTGTAAAAAAAAATATCAGTAGACGCCTATTGTGTATTTTAAATTAGCTCGAGAGAAGGAATTTATTAAAATACTTAGTGGAACGATTATCAGATTTTCATTTTTTTAACCGTCAAATTATTCTCTTACGACTCGTTCTTCATTTTTAGCAGCAGCAACAAAATTGGATATTTCCCCGATTTTTCCCTAGCGCGTATTCTTCCCACAACCCGGAAAATCCATCGCGTATCTTCGAGCGGTGGCTTCCGTAGTTTATAACCTTGTCGTTCAGCCAAGAAATAAACTCGAACACTGCCTCTATCCATTTATCCAAACAATCGTTACACAGATCCGACTTCCGCACCACTCTGGAAAAAATGGTTTCTATATCTCGTTTCCTTTCTAAGAGGAAAGACAAGGATCCGCTCGTACTCTTATAAACGTTGTAAATTTTTTCCTGAAGAGAATACAATACGAGGTACCAAATAGTTTTCACTTTCTTCATGCCGATAGTCCGGTCGTCTTTTAGGTAATGAAAGACGTACCCTTCGAAATTTTGCATCCGTCGAATTTTCAAAATTTCTTCTTCCACGGCATCCGGGGATATCGAGTAGTATTCCGGCGTGGAAATTCCGAAGAGTTTGAAAATTTCCAAGCCCGCCTGGGGGGAGACGGTGGTTAACGAATCGATTTTTTGGCCCTCGTCGGGGACCGAGGTCATCATCAAACCGTAGAGTTTATATTCGTCTCTCAAGAGAAAACGATCCAGGAAAACGCGTTGTAACCCACAAACCACGGTCGTTTTAGTGGCGCTCAAGAAACGCTTTAAAATAATTAGCTTCGAGGGATCCATTCCGTCGAAGGTATTTAATACCGCTCGCGCCACCGTACGCGCGCCCTCGTACCTACATCCCGGGTACTTACGGACGTCGGAGTGAGACTTGAGCAAAATATGTACGCTCGAAGAACCGGCGATGATATAGTATTCGTCGCCGATCTTCCTCACGGCGAAATGTCCGTTATAGCACCCGTCAATTTTTTTCACGCAAACAACCTCGGTGGCGTTTGCGGGCGAATCAATACGGAAATTTAACCACGTCTCGTTACTTTCGGGTCGACAATTACTTTCATCGCCAATTCGGCCGGTAAACTTTTTGTTAGCGTAAATGGCGAAATCTAACCCATTTTCGTTCTTTCCGACCGTCTCGATAAAACTAAAACCGCAGCTCACGTTATTTCTTATCCATTCGTCTCTCGCGTAGATTTCTTTACCCGCCGTGTACGACAATATCAAAACGTCGTGTAACTTACAAGAATAACCGGGTTCGAGAATACCTTTCGGGACGTCCGTAGATATTACCTTCAACCATGAATTTTTTAAAATTTTTTGATACATGTCTTTGGCCACATCGCGACTGCATCCGGCCCTCTCGCGTTTCATTTCTAAAACTTTCAACGAGCTTTCTTTCTGAAATTCGGTCATCGTCATCGATTCATCGTCGGCAAACATATTTTTTAATAAATCCAAATTCTCAATTTTTTTCGAAATCGTGGCGGCGGCTGCGGCGGCTGCGGCGGCTGCGGCGGCTGCGGCAGCGGCAGCGGTGGCGGCAGGATCAAACTCGTCCGGGATCGGCGTGGGTGACATGATTTCGTAAAAAACGCGAATGTTAAAAAAGAGGTAATAACGAAGATAATTAATCGAGGAGTTTATAAAGAAAGGCTAAAACGAATTTTTTTTTTGGAAAGGCGACTCGTCGCTTTTATTTTGCTATTTAACGTCGACTAATAAGGATAAAACGAGCATGCGAGAAGGAGTTACGACATCGAATGACGAGGAATTTTCACATTACAAAAAACGAAAACATGATAAATAAAAAATTAAAATAAAAAATTAATCTAGAGCTTATTATCGATATATAATAAATTATTTATTGACTAAAAATGAATGTAAATTCACATAAAATAAAAAAAGATTGGGATATTTTTCATCATCGCCCTTTATAAATATTATATTTTTCGACCTAACCTTTTCGGGTGACTCTTTTTCTCATAAAAAAGTTGGTGAAATTATTTTTCAAATTTTTTAAATGTAGATGGATATATAATAATTGTCCGTTTTATGGGCGATTCATCGTTAATCTAAAACAATGTTTTCTCTAATTAACTAATATTCGAATGATTTTAAAGACAGGATGAGTGAAATAAAACATTTATAATACGCTCTATTTTACTTATAAAACAAAGTACTTTATTTTGATGATTTGGTATTAAAGAATTAATAATACAAAAAAAAACATTTAGGGTTGGATATTTTATCATTTTTACAAATGCATAGGCACATATTACCATTTTTTTTTTGGTTTAAAATTCTTTCTATTTTTTTGCTTCCAGTTCGTCCTCTTCTTTTCTTCTGATGCACTTTTCATTATATATGCAAAAGCTTCAAAAAGTTTGTTAATAAAATCATGAGAGTCAAAAGATGGAAAAACCAAGTAAAATGTTTTTGGTTTTGGATCTGGATATTTGGTTAAAAACTCAAAAAAGTAACAAGGCTTAAAAAACAAAATACCGCCTTGGAACCATAAGTGACTACCATAGATTGTATTTTTCCTTCGGATCCGGTATTTGTTGCTATCAGTTGATTTAAAATCATCTGGGAATCCGCGCACTCCTAAAAAGTCATATTGTTTTATATTCCATCGGATGAAGGGATTTCCACAAATATCGGTCATAGTTACAATAATTTTTTGGAAAAGTTGATCGATGGTTGTTTTGTGGTAAAGATTATCGCAATCGGTATAGTGTTTTAAAACATTTTGTTCCATTTGTTCATTTACCATACGAAGATCAAAATTAAATTCAAGTCCTCTTTTCAAAAAACGAGTAATTTTCAAAAGATTATAAATTCTGCAAGGAGTAGTGTATTCGTAACCGAAGAGCACCACGACTTTTTCTAGATTTGGAGACACCTGACAAATATCATATAAAACACCAGAGAAAACAATCTTTAATTCTCCCAAATTTTTAAAAATTGCTTTATTTTCTTCAACTGATAAAATTTTGTATTCATCGCTACTTTGCCGGAAAGATGTGCTTGCGAAATTCTTTATTTTGATTTCCAAGTAAGTCAAATTCGGAAAAACTTCGACGATTTTATTACTCAAATAGCCACATTTACAATTTTCACCATATCTCTCTATATCGTCATATGATAATTTCAATACGTAAACATCGGGAAATTGCAAAGGAGAAAGGGTATCATCTAAATATCGGTCGCTTTGAAGGATGGCATTAAACTGACATATGTTTCGTATGTTTAATTCCAAAGAACCATCTATATTTCTAATACTCCTTCGTAATCGGCTTCTAAAGATTTTCGAATCCCAGAATTCAAGTATTTTTTTTGGTAGGTGCTTTTGCCATGCTATATTCATATGTAACTGGCACTCACTTCGAATACCATGGATGGGTGGTGTCATTAAAAGCATCAACACTGCAGATATTCCTTGGCATGAGAGGCAGAACGGTATTTTTATATCATTTTTCTCGTAATCTTTGGATAAAATTTTCCCAAATTTAATTTGCAACATTCCCATTAAACCACTGAATATGTTTTTGAGAGATGAGTATCCTGCCCCTTCTTTATCTTTTTTTTCTTTCACTTTTGAAAAATTCACGGATTTTTCGACTGTTGGTGGATTTTCACTGATGTCGCATTCGAATATTCTTCTGTTGTCAATTTCTACCGCCACTATTAAATTAGTTAATTTTTTCTTAGAACAATAGTTGTTGCATTCAGAAGGTGAGTCTATAAACCAATTATAGTCGTAATTGGGAAATATATCCTCTTCCGACGAAAAACAGAAAATTAATTCCAGTATTTTCACCTCGGTTTTTGCAGTCAATAGTTTTAAACTAGCCTTTTCTACAAGAGTAACTTCACGTCCATGGTTTAAGCGAACTCCAATTTTTTGTAAGTTAAATATTGATGAGATGCCGATAATTTCCTCAATGTTGTTATATTCCACAATTAATTCGTTTAACGAAGGGAAATTTTTGAAAGCGTTTCTATTGATAGAAGCATTCGCTATATCATTTATAATATCAGCTTGGTTTCTTTCATGAGTCAGTCTGATTGTATTTTTTAAATTTATCCTTTGGCGACATCCGCATATTATTTTTAGAGAAATTAAATTTGGAAACAAGATAGAAATATTTTTCATAATTTCGAGAAAGTCATTGTGGTCGAGAACGCTTGTTATCTTAATAATAATTTCTAATTTTAAGATACGAAATAAACAATGATGATGTTTTTCTTTCAGTAAGTCCGTTAATTTTATGAAGGTTTCATACCGGTCTAAAGAAAAATCAGAGATCTTAAACCTTCGTATTCGCAACCCATTGTCCTAATAACTTCGACGGTTTTAGCAGCCGCAGGAACACCGTGGACTAAACTTTTCGTCGCGACCATATACTCGGTCAAGGTAAGGGATATTGATTCGGTCGCCTTGTACGGATATTTTGTGGCGTTTTCGAGAAAAGCTAGAAATATCGCCGAGTTTTTATCCACGTCGTCCGAGACCAATAGCGAAAAGAACAGGTCGAAATTTAATTCTTTCACTTCTAGTTGTGAAATCAAAATCTATCACACTTAGAATAATTAAAAGGTTACAAATAGCGAACGTAGTAAGTCCGAAAATTTGTTGTATAAATCTAGGAAGAATGATGCGAAAACAACGTTCATCGCTAAATCTTGCAGGTTTTGCATGTTCTTCTTCCTTTCCTTCTTCTCCATATCAAGTTATTCGTCGACGAATTCGGGTGTAAGATAAAGGATTAAGGATACGTAGTAGTATTTTTTCACCAAAAACAATCGTAATACGAATGAATGTAAAACCCTTCTATGGTATAACTAAAAATTATTTAAATCCACGGCCGCTGGTCGACCGGTATTATTCGAGGATTGGACATAAACTCATTCGTGGAAATGCGATATATATATATATATATATATGACGTTTTACAACGATGCAACGTTACCTAATGATAAAATATTAATATTTTAAGTCTCTTTTATAGAATCAGTTGAATTTTTTTATTATTTTTTTTTATTTTAAAAACATAATTTATTATTTTGAATTAAACAAATACAAACAACGAGATCAAACATTCGCTCGCATCAATAATTTTAATTTTTTATAGTTTAGTCTTCCTTAAATTCAATTTTTTTCGATAAATAATTTTTATAGGTACTAAACTAAAGAAAATTAGAAGAGAATTCACGACGCCCTTTTGCCTGGGAAACGTCGTTGTTTCATAATGTCGTTTGATAATTAGCTATTAAGACTAAGAAAAATTAAGAAAAAAAAACAATTATTCAATATGTGAATACCTGAATATCAATTTTTTATAGACTTAGATTCCGAAATTATTTTTTTTTTTGGTTTCCCTCGAAAAAAATAACTCCCTTAATGAACGCACCATCTCCCGAGAAGTAAAAAGTAACGTTATTTCGTGCAATCTGTTCTAGGAAGAGATTATTTTAACGTATTATTTTTTCGTTTAATTAAAATGCTGAAATCATCTTTCATCTAACGTGCAGGAAAAATGAAAAAGTTTGAACGAGTTATGAAATTTAATGTTTAAATTTGCATTACAAATAATAAAAAATGCATATTTGTAAATATATATATATATATAATTACATGAAACAGATATCGATAAATTTAAACAATGATACAATTTTTTCATGGAATGATTGCTTTAATGATGTACTGTATTGGCTTTCTACAGTATGGGCATGACTTGAGAGCAAGGGTGCACGAAGAGCAGGTCATCATGTGCCTACAGGGTAAAAATACAATCTCCAAATATTTGTCGAAACAAATTTTGCAGAGCTCGTTTGGTAAATCATTTTGTATTTTCGTTCTTTGAAATCGCGATTGAGTGGGAAGCGATGGTTCAACCGTCGTTAATGGCGATGATGATGACGTCGACGTCAACGACGGTGACGACAAGGCATTGTTCGCCCATTTCTCGAGATCTTCAATACCTGGGAGATTATCGTCGGGTTTTTCGGTTATGGGTGCATATTTTTCATGAGTGATTTCGTTGTTACTAGCGCCGTTAGCGGCAATCGCCTTCATCCTCAGTTCGTCTTCTAACCTTATCGGGCTGACAAGGCCTTCTTCGGCGTCTCGCTTCGCTTCATTAGTTAAAGTCGTCGATTCAGCAGACGTTTCATCGGGGATCTCAGGATGGTTCTCGCTTTCAGCATCAGCAGCAGCAGCAGCAGAAGCAGCAGCTGTCGTGACATTTGTGCCGGGATCGTTTAACCCTGTTTCGCGGAAGCGACACTCGGTGGTTGGTGGCTCTGTTTCGTAAGTAGCATTTTGGGCGTTAAATAAAAGTCTATTTATAATGCCTATAATAATCCTGTAGTTCATTTCGGCCATTAACAGCTTTATTAAGACTTTAGGGTTTCTATAGGGTTCATACGCCATATATATGAATTTGTTTAAAGTTACTCTCTCATAAAATAATTTCTCCAGTGGTTCATATTCGAGGAGAATGAGAGACCTCAACGGCAATGAAATCAGCGGAGAAGTGCGAACCGATGCTAAATCGACGACGCCATTGGTCGATGCGCTAGCTGCATTCGTTGAAAGAACTCTCGAAAATCGATCGAAATTCCTACCGCGTGGTGTAGCGACGAAATTATTAACGATATTTCCTCGACCGAGTGGACGAAAGCCAAAAAGTTCTTCTATCGGATTTTCTCTTCTTCCTTTCCAAGAACGGTGGTGTAATACGCACTCGCACTCGCACTCGCTCTCTAAGTCGGCAATTAATTCTTTCGCCGCTTCTCGGTGAAAATCATCGGAAGACGTGAACAAAACTTCGAAAGCACGCGGTCTTTCTTCGTAAAACGAAAATTCTCTCGATGGTGGCGCTATAGGTCGTTGTCTAATATCAAACACAATCGGCCGGAAATAGGACATCTTTAACGCTCTCGGGATATAAAACGTTTTCTTGATCATATATTGCGAATCCTTTGAATTTTGAAGTTAGTTAACTTTTCTTTCAAAGATTATCGATATCTCGCTCGGGTGAATCTCGGCAGATCGAGCGTATACTCACAACTGCGTCTTTAAGATGGGTCTTCAAAGTGGCTCATCGTGTACGATGCGGCGCGTTTTATATTGGTGATTAAGCGCATATAAATAAATATATATTTATTTTTATATATATATATATATATATATATATATATATATATATATATATATATATATATATATATATATATATATATTTTATATATATATATATATATATATATATATATATATATATATATATATATATATATATATATTTTTTTTGTTTCTATTTATTATATCAGCAACAATCGGGTCAATAACATAAAAACCCCTCCGTATTTACAAAACAAGGGATTTTAAGTGGTCCAAAATCACCTATTCTTTGATGTGGGAAAATAAAATAAATTATAAAGATAATAACATTTAGTTTTATTTTGAAATGAAAATAACAATAATAATAATAATGATAATAATAATAATAATAATATTAATAATAATAATAATAATAATAATAATAATAATAATAATAATAATAATAATAATAATAATAATAACAATTGTAATAATAATATTAATAATAATAATAATAATAATAACAACAACGATAAATAGCGCAATTTTCCAAAGATATTACACAACAGATATCAATAAACTTAAATAACTACAATTTTTCCTCATGTCAGGGTCGCTTTAATGACTCTTTTTATAGACTTCCAACAGAACGGACACCAGGAGAGGGCGGGCGCGCACGAAGAGCAGCTTAGCATGTGAGAACACGGTTCAAATACAACTTCCGCGTCCCTGTGTTTGCAAACTTTGCAAATCGGTTTTTCAAAGAGATCGTCGGTTTGCGTTCCTCGAGATTGTGATTTTTTGGAAAGCGCCGGTTCTGCTGTTGACGATGATGAGGCGTCGCTTACTTCAGAGATAGCCGCAGCTACCTCGCAATCGTCAATATTAGGTGGAATGTTTGTCGGATTCGATGGCGTCGACGAATAAATTTCGATATCGTTTTTGGTGTCAGCGGCAATCGTTTTCTCCCTTTCATCGTGAGACTTAATCGGACAGACGACGAGACCCTTGGCGGTCTTTAGTTCGGCTTCATTAGTGAAGATCGATTTAGAGATATCGACGGTTTTTTCCAGAGGAATTGCGCGAGGGCCGTTTTCCGCCTCCCATTCCCCGATTAGCTTGAAAAACTCCACGGTAGGAGAATATAACAAACGCCTCTTCGCTCTTTCCTTACGAGTCAGCTTATTAATCCTTTCGGGCTCACATTTGTTATTTTCTAACCGGCGAGTTTCTTGCATCGCGTTTTCCTCGATTTTTGGACACGGGTCGGTATGTGGAAGAAGTGAAAAGTTTCTTTTCATCGAGCGAAAGATCTGTCCGTGGCGGTATGCCCTCGCAATTATGTCTAGATGAGAGGTCTTCGAGCGACAATAACTGCCTCAGCGTGTGCGATGGGTGGTTTATATCGGAGATTATTTTTATAAATGACTAAATAAATTCAAATTAATCTTTTTAACTATTTTTTATAATTTAAAAAATTTCATTACGACATTAATTTAAAAATTTTTAAATCTAAATATTTTAACTATATTTCTAAATATTGTAATTTTGCTTATAGTATTTATACAAAACGGGATTTAGGAGTGAAGAAATTCAGTAAATTCTTTTAAAGTCAAATATTTTTTTTAGAACTCAAGATGAAAAAGAACGTGAAAAAACTACAAGATTTAGCGATAGACGCCATTTTCGAAACGCCATTCTTCCAAAACGCCTACGATTCGAAAAATTCGGAAATTAATAATTTTGTCTTCGATTTGATTACGAATCGTTTGACCGAAAAGCACGAGGCGAAAGATTATAGATAATCATTCTTTTTTAAGGAGACTTTTTATTATTATTGTTGAAGATATAATAGAAAAGTGTTACACAGACTAATCCTAAAATCTCTTAATCCCCCCAAAAATTGTATTGTTGTTGATATTTTAATTATTTGTATGTAAAAGAATAAAATTTTATATTTTTATTCGTTTTATTTTTTTTTCCAACGTATTTTACAAGAATAGTTCAACCAAAATATAGTAACGTTTTTTTACTCGTACCGATTTTGCATTTTTCACAACTGAATGTGTAGGATAAATAAAAACGTTAAAATAACTTATGAAGATAATGTTTAATATTATTTTGGAATGAAAATAATAACAAACAAAAGACGCTGCAATTTAATAAAGATGTAGAATAGATGCAGACTTTATAGGATATATCAAATTATTTAAATAACTACAGTTTTTTTCACCCCAGGGTCTGTTTAACGACGATTTCTATAGGCTCATTACAGTACGGACACCAGGATAAGGCAAGAGAGCACGAAGAGCAGCTTACCATGTGACCGCATGGTAAAAATACAATGTCCGTGTCATTGTCGAAGCAAAGTACGCATTTTTTGTCAAAAAGATCATCGGTTTGCGTTTTTAGAGAATGTTTTTTTTGGGGAAAAATCGATGGTTCTACCGTTGATAATGCCGATGAGGCGTTGCTTACTTCGGATATATGCGCATCTACCTCGAGATCTTCGAGACTTGTTGGATTTATTGGTGTCGACACAATTTCTTTTTGGGTGTCAGCAGCAGCAATCGTATTCCTACTCGGATCGTGTGACTCTATCGGGCTGACAAGACCTTCGATGGCGTCTAGCTCGGTTTCATTAGCGACCATCATCGATTCAGAGTGAATTGCGCGCGGATTATTTTCCGGCTTCCGATTCCTCATTAGTTGGCAATGCTCCAAGATGTCGAAAATATCAGGAGAATATAACGACCCCCTCTTCGCTCCTTTCTCAAGAGCCTCCTCAACCCTTTCGGGCACGCATTTGCTATTTTTCAAGTGACGAGTTTCAAGCATCGTGTTTTCGGAATACGGGGTCTATCTTAGGAAGAATAGTCTTTCTTCTTCGAGCAAAAATTCGATCGGCGGTAGTATATACCCGCAACGCTGTCTAGGTGAAAGGTCTTCGAACAACAATGCCTGCCTCAGTGTTTGCGACGCGCGTTTTATATCACCGATTATTTAAAAAATAACTAATAAATGTAAATTAATTCTTTTCAATTATTTTTTATAATTAAAATTTTTTAAACATAGATTATATATATTAACCGTTTTGTGTTCACATTTATTATTTTTTTAAATGACGAGATTCCCGATGAAACGATACCGTATACAGTGACATTTTCAAGGAAAATAAAAAATTAACAAACGTGATCACAAAATACACTTTTTTTGCGTATAAACTGTCGTTAGGCTCTATGTAGCCACGTTTCGTGGGGAATTGATTTAAATCGAATGTCTATGCGTAAATAATTAAAAATGAAATTTAAAAACAAAAATAAAAAAAAATTGATAAAAAAAACGAGTAAAAATATAACCGACGTTCTTCGATTTTTTCAATTTTTGTGACCTTCGAATGTCGGGGCCATTTCTATTCTTTAGTTCGGAGAAGGATTAGCTTAACGAGAGTGGTGGAACCCGCTTTCGTAAAACTCGCCCTTGCCGGAGATACTGGATTCTTTTTTTATTATTTAAAAAAAATTAAATGCGTTTAAAATTTCTAACAAGCTCCATTTTTTAAAATAATGATAATTTTTATAGTTTATTTCGTGTGAACCCACTATTTAAAGGTTCCTTTCTTCAGAGTCCCGAAATTAGCTGTCCGTTCATCATGGATTCTACGCGGACTTCTTTTGATCCCACATTGGAAACGTTGCAGTTACTTCAAAGTACAGTAAGCAGTTTCCAATATGTGGTGAAAATAAAAGAAAATACTTTGACCGATAATTTTTGCTCGCTTATTCGCAAACGTTACTCATCGGTGAAAAAAGAAACGATTTCGAGCATAAACAAAATGAACCAGTTAGAGAAAATTTTCCCGTTATTTTTTAACGAGGGATACGCTACGGGGTTCTTACAGAAATCAAAAATTCCGATTTTAAATTTAGCGATAAGACATTTTAGATATTTAAATGATAACTACAGAACAGAACAAAATAGGGCCGTCAAGGAAAGAGACGCCCGATGTTTGAAGGAATCTTATGGGAATAGCGAAATTTATCAAACATTTTCTGATGGCATCTACGATCAAGGGTATGCGCGCATCATACACATACCAATATGTAGGTCCGAATCGAAGCATTATATAAACGAGGAATTCTTAATTCAAAAATTTGATAACGATTGTTATAATTCTTTCAAGAGTGAAAATAAACCTTTCATTTCACTGAAAGCGAATATTCCTATTACTTTGAATCAGGTTGATAAATTATGCTTAGATACAATCGAAACGATTAAAAACGGCGGTGCTAGTGCCGTTGTCGGTGATGAAGAAATTAAATGTGAGGAAATTATAAAGGAAAATATTGAAAATTTGTTAAGCTTTGGACAGTCTCTGGGAGGTAGAACGAAATCAAAATATTTTAATCAATTACTCTCACTGCTTTACTTTAACGCTATATTGTATATTTCTAACGAGAGCGTAAATGAGGACAATCTAAGATTGTTTTCGGCAACACCGACGAACTATTTGACCCTAAAATTATACATTTTCTTTCGAATATTCTATGTTTGCCCAACAACATATATTTGGGAAGTAAAAATGTTTAAATCATACTTAATCGATCGTTTAAGCACGGTAAACATCCACCGATTTCTTTTTGATTCGTGGCACTTTAGAGAAATGAATCTTATTAATAAAAGAAAAAAGAGACCATTCCCTTTAAATGATGATACAAATTTGTGTTTTAATGAATATTCGAACCCGACTCACCTTATTTCCTGTTCCTCGATCTTGAAAGCCCTAAAACGGTTAACTAAATCGATGGAAAAACACGAGATCGAGCTCTCTCGACTTTCTAGTAAAGGGAAAGAAGAGAGAATCGACTCTCTCAAACAATCTCTTAAAATCGAATGCTTGAATGTATTACTTCTTTATTTTGGTCTCGTATACGCAATTCCTTGGCGAGTGTTGAGAGGACTAAAATATGAAGAAGTCATTGATTTAGTTTTTGGAGTTATACCCGAAACGATTCAACCGTCTATTGGCTTACCGCATCTTATGGGGTTGCCATCGATAGCGCTGCATTTGTCGGGAATTAAGCAATGGGAAATAAATCCTTTCATGAAAGTTATATGCGACTCGAACGAAGAATTCGTATATCAATTTGGACATTTTTCAAAAGTGATCCGATTTTCTACTACAAGAAAAAGCAAAGCATTGATCGAGGAAGATGCGACTTCGAGTGATATTGACGACGACTGCATTTTGAATTGTGGCGATCTGCCGCAAGGAGAAAATACTGGCTTTCTTCGTTTCATAAAAGAAACTTTATTTCAAACTACAGAAGATCGCTCCATTGCCGAAAACTACGGAACGAGTGAAAGCTATTTCGATAATGCTTTTCGTATTACAGATTGGAAGGTATCTGAAAGCGAATATTTCGAAAACTCTGAACTTAATTCGTTGTTTACAATTTCAAAATTAAAGAATGGTAATTATCAGTTCAAAAATATCGGAGACCTGGCTTTATGGGCGCTTGTTTTGTATAAAACATATATCGGTTTCGACGTAAAAGAAATTTGTTTCTCGCAACCCCAAATGCCGCAATTCGCAAAACTTATAAAAAGTTTAATTATTCAAGATTACGTCGTTCATGGTGGATTTAAATTACCCGGAGAAAAAAATTGCGCTAAGAAGTTTAAGGAAAGTTTAACTCCCGTAAATACTCTCGCAGATCCGGTGTTGAATTATGCCGTTACGCATCCACTTTTGTACGACTACAAAAATGTTATACCCGGCGGGATATCTACTATAGGAAATGAAAAATTTTTGGAACAAAAACTAGGAAACATATTTTCGACCACATATTCCTTCAACGCCTTAAGAATAACCTCGCTAAATTTTGTATTAAAATCATCCGCTGAATCGTTATTAGCGTCACCCTTCTTCAACGATGAGGACAAATGGCTAAGGAAACGACTATTTGCGGAAATAATTAATGCGGCTAACGAGAATTTTAAAGATATGCCTCAAATGTTAGTTTTGAAAATGCATACGGAGAAGATTTTCGAAGATGAACTAGCTTCGTACAAAAACCCACATCGCCGAGAAACAATTAGGTATTTCAACGGGGGTGAAACCAACTTCAACGTCAGTCAAGAGAAATTGAAAGCGATTGAAAAAACGCGTTTTTTTATTTGAAAATAGCTAAAGTTTTTACATTCATATATTATTTTTATCATACTTGAAATAAATTTTTTTATATTAAGTAATACTTTCCTTTACCTTAAATATTTTCAATTTTGAAAGATTTACGATTTTGATGAAAAAACATACAGACCTCCTCCCACTCGTTTCGATGAATTTTTCATGTTAATTGGGTAAGGAATTGAAACATTTCCCAATAATTCGATCGGATCATTGTTTTAAGCGTTCCCTCGGTTTCGCTGATTCGACGGGCCTTACGAGTTTCTAATCCGATCGATTGACTTATTAAGCGAATGGCCCACTCACAATCAATTAGATTAGGAACTGAAACGCTTCATATATTTTGCTGACTCGGAGGGTATTATGAGCTTTTAATCCGGTTGACCGAAGATGATATCGTATAAGTCGATTGGTGTGTTTTTAATTTTTAATTATTTTCTTTTAAAGTACATAGATGATGATGATGTTGTCGTTTTGGAACGACCAGAATATCTTAAAGGAAATCTTCATTGGGACCCGAAACCTGATTGAAAGTCACAGTAGAATGATAATAAAATTGAAGAAATAATTTTTTTTGATAAATTATTATTATTATATTTAAGATCAATAATAAAATTGAAGCAGGGAAAATAAAAATGTTAATATAAGTTATAAAATTTATTTCAAGAACATTAACAAAAAATATACAATGTGATATAGTTGAAATATATTTATATATTATTATACGCTTAAATATTATCAATATTTCAATAATTTTGGCGTATGTACGATGTTTTCATGAAATGATTGCTTTGAAGGCGTACTTTATAACGCTCCTACAGATCGGACATGACTCGAGGGCGAGTGCGCAACAACAGCACGTTACCATGTGTTTGCAAGGTAAAAATACAATTTGCGTTTTATTGTCCATACAAACTGTGCAACGCGCGTCTCTTGCAAAATTACGGGTTTCCGTCGAGGAGGCCGAGACGGGTGTAGCTTCTTCAGTGATTGATTGCGAAAAGATCGTGGATAGATAGATTACGACGTGTGGTATCGACGGTAGCCTCCCTGCTGGTATTGTCGCAGGAAAAAGCCGTTCACCATGAATATCGGAGCGTCAAAGCAACACTGGCCTCCCAAGTTTGAGCAGCATCATCGCTGGCTTCTCAGCCTGGTTTGCCGTGTGTCGACAGTAAAACGCCGCCGCTTCTTTGTTACGATCAAAGCTTTGTGTGCCTCGCCAAAGGTACGGCATTCTCGACAAGCTTTGTCGTGCCCGTGGTCGAACCTCTATGCCATCGATGTCCCCAGCTTAGCTTTCCAAAGTTGTTACCAAGATAGAAACGGTTGAGAGCGCAACAGCTCAATATCAACGGTTTCGCCTGATCGCCTTCTTAAGCTTTTTTGGTTCGAGCTGTTGCTAAGTCAGATTCATATTTTTGAACCATGAAGATCCAATTGAATGATTGAATATTGATTTGACTGATCTTCGTAGATCAATCATTTAAAGAGCGGTAGCAGCAATGAGGATTACAGAAAGCTTTACAAGCCCAGCCCTGCCTTGCACAGTCTGCTTCTGCCAAGACTTCCTTGCTAGCTTTAGATGAATGTTAAGCAGCGTTGTTATATTGATGTTATTGATTCCTTCCAGCCAGTAAGGTGCAAAGGTAGTTCTCTTTGTGCTTCAGTCCCATTTAATAACAGTTAGCAAAGGTAGTATTCAAAAAGACCAGCTTCAAGCGGCTGTCCCATGGACTACTGCCCAGCCTCCAAAGCTGAGTCTCACAGGCTGTGGTAGTCACTCCCACGACAGCAGCTGGAAAGGCAGCCAGAACCTGCCTTCCAGCGAGATTTTCTGAGCTCAGCCTGTCCCAGTTAAAGCCACACCTATCAGAAGATCAAACAGCTGCACACCTTTAGTTCTAAAAGCCAGTAGTGCTAAGCCTAAACCCTCTGTAACAGCAACAAATTCTTTTAACAGTAATGAAAGTTGCAAATTCTTAAAAATAGTTTTATATTTGACTCATGCAAATGTAGCCCTTCCCAACTAAAAGCATATTTATGCTAACCAGAGTTAAAAATGCAGTTTAGTAAGGTTTGAGAAAAATTAAATGAAGCTTGATTTTCCCTATCTAGTTAAAGATGAAGCTCAATGAGCTATAAGAGGCCAGTGGAGTCTTACCTAAGCCAGCTTCTTCTGGAGTATTCCTAACCACATCCTGAGGTTCCTGCTGTGTAACATGCATGGCTTGTCTTCACTGGCAAGAAACCTCTTGCTAGCCCTTCGGGAGCCTGCAGCATAAGGGCTGAACTGTTGAAGCAGTCTCCCTTTTCTTTTCAAATGCAAACTAAGTTCTGGATATAGAGAATGTGCTAGATTCGCTGAGGTAATATTAGTCGTTCGAAACTCCTTATCATCAGCCTGGAAATAGGCCACATGATCTCTCTGATTGGAGTGCTGTCAGATGACAGAGTCATGACAATCAGTGCCTCCAAGCTAAGTATTTAGACTATGCTAATAAAACACTCTTTCATAAGCCACCTGCTGTGAGATTAGGTTGTTTCACAGCTTTTTGTGAAACTGAAAAGCAACAGCTTTAGTATCAGCAGAACATATTCACAGATAGCTTCTGAAGGTGCCCAATCATCTCATCTGCACAGAAGCAACAAGCTGGATTTCGGTGCAGCTCGGCAATGGACAATGAGTTTTTCTGAAGTAATTGGGTAAAAATATAAAAATATTAGTTAGAAAGAAGAGTGCAAGGCTGAGAGTTTTTGTAAAAGATGTGATTCTGTTTGAAAATTAAAGTCTTTTCAAAATGTAATGTGAGAACTGACGGCATGGTTGGCAACATTAAGTCAATTAGTTAGGTTAAATGATTTCTTTTGCACTATTAAAGGAGAGACTTAGCTTTTGCAAAAAAGATAATAACCGAATTGCCTGATAAAATAGTACTGTTTCTGGTGAATGGTTATTCAATCTAACATCTGGTAGAAAGTAACTAACAGTCCAGGCCACAAACAGAAAGAGAGGCTGTAAGTGTAGTAAAGCTTCACAAGCTGCCAAATACTTCACTTGGGCCCCAGCAAGAAAAGCAACAATCTGAAGTGGTATACTGATTGAGTGGCCCACTCCACCTTCTGAACCCATCAGTATCTGATGTACCTGAGTGTTGTTTCCTCCCTCTTGTTAGAGAGCTGGGCAAGCTATACAAAGTAAATACTTCAGTATGCCAAAGTAGCGTAGTACTCTGATGTTGAAAAATATGGTTTTTTTCAAAAGTATTTATCTGCACAAGCTCAATGCCACATTTCTTCTTTAGTTCTGTAGAACTGAATTTTTTTCAAACTATTATGACTGTCAGTGAGAGAGCTGTTTAGGGTCTGTGTAGAGTCAGTAGTTTCATATGCATTCATGCTGTTCTGACTCTGGCCTTTTCTAGTTTACTTTCTCACTTTGAGTTTTTCGCCTGTCTTAGAACCTCTGACTGTATCTCTGAGTCCTCTGATCTGCATCAAGTCTCTGAGTCCGTCACCACAGTATTTAAGTTTAGCCTGAGTAAGCTCAGGTGCATCAAAGTAAACAAAGTGATCACTTTAGCCCGCTGAATCCTCTCTCAGAATCACTGTCTGAGGTCAGCCATAACTATGCAACTTCTTATCAAAAAGCCCAATGTCAGCTTCTCTCTTAAAGCTTCTAAAATGTCCACAATGCCCAAACTAACTACACGTCATATAAAGATTTGTGTAGATCTAGTAAATGAAGTTGGTCTGATGTTCTGAGCAAAGTCAGCCTCCCTAGACTCTGGAAAACCTGCACCAGCTGGGGGAGACTTGAGAGGCTTAAGCACCTAGATCCTCTCTGATCACTTCTGAACTTCTGTGTCTCAGTAGCCTTCCGCCCTCTAGAAACTGTCACTTCAGTATCAGCCCACTTTAAGATGTTTATACCTAAAATGCTCCTGAGAACTGAGTTAGTTTCCACTTTTCGAATTCTCTGAGTCTGCCTATTTCAGTAATATGTAGGTCGCCTACAACTGAATAGCCTGTTTAACTTTCTCAAACAAATGAGAATGGTTGCAGTGTCACAAGATTTTCAACTGAATGTGATTTTGTCATAAAGTGAGTGCCTGATAACTGGTCCTGAGTTATAAAGTCTAGGCAACTCATGCTCCGAGTGCTGGTCTGACACCTCAAAAAGGTTCTGTGTGGCAGTTTCTCTTTGAATGTTCTGGACTGGGAAGCAAATAGAACTGATCTTGTACTGGGGACCCTCTGAGACTACACTCCCAATCCTCTATCTTGCACTAGACCTCTGACTGGCAAGCCAGACTCTAATATTCTGCAGCTTTGGAAATCTTCTGACTTAGCATCTTTAATCTCCTCTATTCGGTAAATGGGACCTTCTGATAGCCTCAGCAACCCAGATCCTCTCGACTCTGCACAGACCTCTGATCAGCTAGAACTTCCTGATCAAGGGCCTCTGGGATCCTGAGCCCACAAGTGGTTTAATCTCTGATTCTTTACATCTGAACTCTGACTTCAGCACCCTGGTCCCTGGGTCTGGCAGCCTAATCCTCTGATCTATAGCCTAAGTCCCTCGAAACTCAGCCTGCTTGTATCAAGTTCCATCTGACAGCTCAGTAACTGCAAAACCCGAGATTCCAAGCAGCTTCATGCTGGAAGCCTTCAAACGTCTGTATGAGGGAGGTTTGTCTCTATAGGCTCTGAAAAAAGTCTGTGCCAACTTCTCAGCCAATATTTGATGTAAAGAAACTGAGTTGTTAACTGAATATATCGCGGTATGAAGCCTGATCGGGAATGAGTTAGTGGTGCTCAGCGTGGGTCTGTTCCAGAAAGTGTCGTTCTTTCGAAAATTTTTTTTGTTAATTATTTTCTTTCGATTTTATTTTTTTTCTCCCTTTGACCTTTGAATTACATCAGTTCTCCATGAATCTTCACTATATCGGGTCAAATTGTTAAATTTTAGACTTTTAGGAAATATGTTTAATGACTCGTGTATCAAGATTGAATTTCTTTTATCGATGAGTCATTCTGTCTCCACAATTGACTATGTTAAGATTTTGTATTCACCTTTATTTAACTCTTAGGGTAAATAAAAAGGTTAAACAAAATTATTATAATATAATATATAACATTTAATATTATTTTGAAACAAAAATAATAAATCCATAAATTTAATTAACTATAACTTTTCTCAAACCAGGATCGGTTTAACGATCCTTTCTATAGGCTTCCAACAGTACGGACACGTTGTGAGGACGGAAGCGCAGGAAGAGCATGTTATCATGTGCTCACATGTTAAAAATATGACTTCAACATCTTTATCCTTGCAAAATTTGCAAAGTATTTTTTCATAAATATCATTAAGATCATCGTAGGTTTGCGTTCCTTGAGATCGCGATTTTTTGGAAAGAGATGGTTCCACCGTTGATAATAATGATGATGACGATGCCGCTGATAATAATGGTGGTGGTGATGATGATGATGATGACGATGGTGATGACGCAGGCACAGCTACCCTTGTAGGTGATATAATGAAATCGTCAATATTCGGTAAATTATTCGTTGTTGGTTTTGAGGCTGCCAACACACGATTTTCATTATTATCGTTTTCGATATTGTAGTTGCTGCTAGTGGGAATTGCATTTATACCCCGGTCTTGTAATTTTTTTTGGCTGACACCCTCGATGGTCTCCAGTTTTGTTTCATTAGTTGTGATCGATTCAGACGCATCATCATCAGTGTTATCAGGATGAATTGCGCACTGGTCATTTTCTGCCATCTCCATCAAATGTATGAATAGTTGCGGACTAACATTTAAGGCGTTGAAAATTTCAGGATAACATGGGCAACCCTTTGCTCTTCGCTTGCGAACCAGCTTATTTATTGCTTTCGGGCCCACGTTTGATTTTTTTTAAAACAAGAGTTTCGGTCATCGTGTTTTCCTTGACTTTGGGATATGATCAATATTTGGAAACAGCGAACAGTCTATCTTCTTCGAGCGAAAATTCGGTCAGTGGGAGTATGTACTCGCAACTACATCTAAATCGGAGGTATTCAAGCACCAGTGTCTCAGCGTGAGTGACACGTGTTTTATATTAAAAAATAAAATAAAAAATAATTGTTGTTAAATATTTTTTCAATTTTAAATCTTTTTATATACGTTTGAATTTTTTTTCAATCTATTAATACCTATTGCATTAGTCATATAAACAGCCCCCCCCCAATTACAAATGTTTTCCAATAATTGGCATTTTAGGATACTCGGTTAGAGATTCAAACACCAGTTGGTTAAAAGCAGTGTTTTTTAGCAAACGCCCTAGGTGAAGACCAAATTTGGGAGAATTCCTCGATGCAGCTTTTGTTTAATTTCGAGCATGCTTTATAACTTGATTTCTCTTAGTTATGTCATCATTTTGGATCGTAGAAACGTCAATATAGTTAGAATAATAAAAATTGAAGAAGGATTATTTTTCATTATAAAATATAATCTTTAAGATTAAATATACCTAACCTCGAAGATACGTCAATGAAATAAATTGAAACATGAAAAAATAAAATCGTTAAAATAGGTTATAGAAATTTAAATTTATTTGAAGAACTGTAATAAGATACAATATAAAAAAAATATATATATCAATAATTCTTAAACGAAACACCTCCTACAATGTTTTTCATTGAATGAACGATTTGAAGGCGTACTTTATGGCCTCTTTACAGTAAGGACATAACGTGTGTGCGAGTGCGCAAGAAGAGCACGTTACCATGTGGGCGCAAGGTATAAAGGTAATTTCCCTTTCATTTTTTAAACAAACTATGCAAAGCATGTTTCTCGGAAAACTCTGGGTTTCCGTCGACGAGGCAATGTTCGCTTCAGAGACGGGCGTAGCTACTTCAGTAACCAGTTGTATGGGATCATCGACATTAGGTAGATTGCTATGATTTGCGGGTATCGATGCAGAATTTCCAATAGCGTTTTCAATAATGCGTGTCTCGATCGCATTCCGTTCAATTGACGAATCTAAGCGACGACCACGTCGACGTCGACGACGACGACGACGTCGACGACGACGACGACGACGACGACGACGACGACGACGACGACGACGACGACGACGGCAACGACAATAACGACGGCAACGACGATATCGATGACAGCGGCGACAACGGAGGTGACAACGGAGGCGACGACGAAGGCGACGAAGGAGACTGCGAAGGCCACAACAACAATGACGATAACGGCAACGACGAGGTTGGTGCTGCCGCTTCAATTTCAGCTGCTGGTGCTTCTTCTTCCGCTGTTGCCGCTTCAGCTTCAGCTGCTGCCGCTTCAGCCTCCGCTGCTGACGCTTCAGCTTCCGCTGCTGCCGCTTCAGCTTCCGCTGCTGCCATTACCGCTATTGCTTCCGCTGCCGTATTCGACAACGACACGTCCCTCCAATTCGCGCGAGAAGCGGTATCCTTCCTTCGAGCCCCACTCGAGAATTTGGTGCCTTTAAAAAACGTAACAAACAGGCAGTCGGGCGACCATTCAGCGTGTTGCTCCCACGGATCCTCATTCGCCTCCCAGTTTTTAAGTCCGAGGCCGCAATAGAAACATTTCACGTGATCGCTGAGTTTGTAATAATAAAATCCCGCTTCCGCCAATTTTTCCGGAGTCTGCTTAACCCTATTAGGCCATCCTCTGAAGGACTCTAAACGTTTTTCTGGCCTCGCGAATTGCTCGGCTGAGGGTCCAAAAAAAGGATGAATGCCGAGACTCTCCATCGAAATATTTTCATTCGAAGAATTAGTTAAAATGTTCAAACAGTCGTAATTTTTTGGCGATTCGCTCGCCGCAGCCCTTCTCCCTAAACCTCTCCTTTCGGTGCCATTGATTGATGCGCTACTGCTGGTATGCGCCGAAACCCGATTTCTTCCCCCTATCGGAACATTTTGGGTTTCTTTTCCTCGAGCGAATCTACAATGGGGACTTTTGCTTAAATGTTCTCTTTTCGGAGTATCTCCTAGTGCCCATTGACTGACAATATGATTGCAAAATGCGCAAGCGCAGTGGTCTTCATTTCGCAAGTAAAAAAATCCCTCTTTCGCCAGTTCTTCGGGAGAAATGAAAGATACGGGCCAATCTACAAAGGTAAATAGTCTTTCTTCTTCGAACAAAAAATCGGACTGCGGCCATGTAAAAGTTTTAGACCGCCGAGGTCGGCTATCGTCAACCCGCGTCATCTGAAAGGAAATTTATAATCTCTTCGGATGTAGATACTGTCTAGACGACGGGTTTGCAGACACTAGTGCCCTAGGGCGTTCGACGCGCCGTTTATATAAGCGGCTCCCAATTTAAAGAAATGAATAGGAAATTCACTTTCTTATACTTTTAAATTCCACTATATTTTAAAGTATTTTTTAAATTTATTATTATACCTAATGGATTAATCGTGTATCCCCTCTCGAAACAATGATAAAAACGCATTTACTTTTAAAAATGTTTTTAAAAATAGACGATTTTTGACAATCGGCTCCAACTACGATGAAACTTTATTTCGCTACAAATACACATTAAAAATTTAGTAATTTGCAAAGTGCGAAATGCGTGATTTTCGTCAACGATAATTTAATAAAAATGTAATAAAAATATAATTTTTTTCTAATTGTTTTATTTATTTTTTTATATTTTTTTAAATTCTACTCCAAAATGAAAACAATTTATTGACATTTCATCTGTTCCGATGTTGTATTTGTCTTAAATTCGGTCTAAATACCCGAACACGAAATTTTTTCAGGAATATCTTAAAGTTGTGTCTTCATTGGGACTTGATAAAACGTTACTATATCATAATAAAATTGAAGAAAGAATTTCTTTTTGGGGTAAAATAATATTAAAGAATTTATGTTGCCTCGAAGATTCATTAATAACCAAATTGAAACAGGAGAAATAAAAAGGGTAATAAAGGCTATAAAATGTAATTATTTCAAAGATTATTTTTGTACACCAACAAAGGTTTAAATGAAATGATCGGCTTGAAGGCGTACTTTATAACCCTCTTACAGATTGGACACGACTTGAGAGCGAGTGCGCAAGAAGAGCACGTTACCATGTGAGTACAAGGTAAAAATGTAATTTCCACTCCCTTGTCTAAACAAACTGTGCATTGCGTGTCTTTCGCAAAACTCCAGGTTTCCGTGGACGAGATATTGTTCGAAAAATCACCAAATAATAATTTGGTTAGCTTCATATGGTCTCTTATTCCTTTTTTCAGTCTGCGATTGATAGATTTTAACGACGAAGACGACGACGACGACGACCACGACGATGACAACGACGACGACGATGACGAAGACCACGACGATGGCGTTGAAGACCGTACTGCTTCTGCCGCTTCTACTTCTGCCCCCTCTACCTCTACTGATTCCGCTGCTTCTGCCTCTGCTGCCTCCGCCTCTGCTGCTTTCACTCCTCTTTCTGTTTCCGCAGCTTCAGCATCTGTTTCTGTTTCTGTTTCCGCAGCTTCAGCTTCTGTTTCTGTTTCTGCTGCTGCTGCTTCTGCTTTTGCTGCGGCATTCGACAACAACCCCTCCCTCCAAGGCACGCGAGATGCAGCATCTTCCCTTCGAGTCCCGCTTGAGAGTTTGTTGCCTTTCGAAAACGTAACAAGCCGGCAGTCGGGGGACCATTTAGCGTGTTCTTGCCACGGGTCGTCGTTCGCCTCCCAGTTTCTGAGTCCGAGGCCGCAATGGAAACACTTCACGTGATCGCTGAGATTATAATAATAAAATCCTGCATCCGCTAATTTCCACGGAGTTTGCTTAACCCTATTAGGCCAACCCTTGAAGGACTGTAATCGGATTTCCCACTTCGCGAATTCCTTGGCTCGGGGTCCCAAATACGGACGAGGGCCGAGACTCACCATCGAAATTTTCGTTTTCGAGGAATTAATTAAAATGTTTAAACTATCGCAATTTTCTGGCTCCGCGATGTGTGCGGCCCTTCTTCCTAAACCGTACACATCGATGCCGCTGTTTGACACGTTGCTATCGGCATTTGCCGAAAAATTTGTGCAAAAATGATTTCTTTTTTCTATTGGAATGTTTTCAGTTCTTTCTCCTCGAGCGAATGGACAATTGGGACTTTTGTATAAATGCTCTCTTTTCGGAGTATCTCCTTGTACCCAATGATCGATAATACACTTGCAAAATGTACACGCGCATTGGTCTTCCTTTCGTAAGTAAAAAAAACCATCTTTCGCCAGTTCTTCAGGAGAAATGAAAGATACGGGCCAATCTATAAAGGTAAATAGTCTTTCTTCTTCGAACAAAAATTCGAAGTCTGGATATATAAACGTTTTAGACCGCCGAGGTCGGCTATCATCAACTTCCATTATCGGTCGGGAAATTTATAATCTCTTCGGATTACGTTGCTGTCTAGATGACGAGTTTGCAGACACCAGTCCTCTACCACGTGCGATGCGCGGTTTATATCTCGAAAAATGAATAGGAAATTAACATTTTTTTATCTTAAATTCCGCGATATAAATTTTTTTAAATATTTTTTTAATTTATCGTTTTTTAATGGATCTGTTACGCCACTCCTTCTTATTACAAAATTCTTTCGCCATTGAATGGGACATCTGTAATCTTGGTATTCACGATTGAAAAAAAATCTTATGTATCGAAAAGTAAAATTTCGACCGTACGATAGTAGATTTTTTTTCAAGAATTAATATTTTAGCCCCCCCCTTAAACTTCGTTTTTTAAAAGTAATTTATTTTTTTAGGGGTGGATAATTAAAAATAGAAAAACAAAAATAAAAAAAAAATTTATAAAAAAAAAGATTAACGTTCATCAACTTTTTCAATCTTTCAGACCTTTTGAAACATAAAATGAAAAACTAGTAGATATGTACATTTTATTTAATTGAGATTCGAATATATCTGATATACGTATATATGTTAAACAAATTTGACACTAATCGGAAAGTTTTACAGTATCTCAAAATATGGGATTGAAGAAAAAAATTTCTCCTGAGACACTATGCAAAACATCTTAACGATTTTTGACTCTCGACGATCTTTGACTCATGCTCCATCGCCTCCATTTTTTTTAGTTCTTTCAAAAATTCATTTAACTTCGATTTGCTCAAAATAATTTCTTTAAATTTCCTAACTTTATACGCGAGTCTATTATTTTCTTCTTCAAGAGCTCGCTTAGATCTTTTCAAGCTTTCCATTTTTTCTCGTCGTTCCGCAGGCGTTAAATGAACGCTTCTCAGTAAATAGCCTCTCTTGCCATTTGCTCGTTCGTTAAGATGATCGTTAGTTCGATGCGATCCCCCTCTTGATCCTATGGTGTTTGAACTTTTAGAGGGAAGTGCATCGGGGAAAACATTCACAGATCCATTTTGAATCGGAATCGAAGTGCAATCAAAATTAAAATTTACGATGACGCCTAAAGGTTGTACGCAAGCGCTAATCTGTGCTACATCTAAACATATGGGCTTCAAACTTTTGTCTTGACCACTCCCAGGAATTCTGACGAGTGAACGTACTGGTTTTCCTATTTCAAATGACGGGGCCATTTCTATTTTAAGTTAAGAGAAGGAAGTTACCACCTAGTTGGTTTGCTAAAGAGCGGAGCTTTTATTATCGAGCTACTAAATATTATTATTTATCGATAAGAATTTATTAATATGATAAATGAATGAATGTAATCAATTACCTTCTCATTCGCCGAGGGTTCAAAGAAGATGAGTGCTTCCAAAAGAATCTAAGAAAAAAGGAAAAAAAAAATTTTTTTTTGAGATTTTACGAGCTAAAAATAATAATATTTTTAAAATAGTTTCTTTTATCTTTTTTTTGACAAATTTAGTTCTTTCCAAATTTTTACGGAAAATCGATTGCTGATAATAATAAAGTTTTTAAAAATTTTTTTTAGCATTTGATTTTTTTTATTTATATATAAATTTTATATATATATATATATATATATATATATATATATATATATATATATATATATATATATATATATATATATATATATATATATATATATATATATATATATAATTTATTTTTCAATACTAATAAATAGATAAATTAAAACCATACTAACTGATGAAAAAATATAAAATTGGCCTAAGGAATACTCCTCCAACCACTTCGCAAATCTACTAATCGGTGTTTCAACAAGAAAAAGAACAAATGCGCAAGGGTGGTTGTTTCCAAATAAAATGTCGTCACTTAATGCGCGAAGGAAAAGCACGAACAATCAAGGTGAAGACCTGAGGAGGTATCCGCACTCGACTTGGTACTGTCGATAACTGATGAAACCGAAGGCTCTCTCGCTCTTTTATACTGTTTAAACGATTATGTCAGCAAATTCCAAAGTGCGATTTTCGTGCTTAGACCTTCGAATTATATCAGTTCCATTCGAAACGTCATTATATCGGGTCCAACGATAGTTAATACAATAAAAAGAACAGGCTTAACGCTTTCAAATACCATATTCTTAAGCTTAAACTATCGTTAACCCGATTATGACGTCATATAGTGTTAAGCTTAAGCTATCGTCAAACCGATTATGACGTCATATGTTTCTATAATTATAATTATTTTTTTTGGTTATCTTCGAAAAAAAGTTCGCTTAAGGAACGAAAAATTTATTTTGCACCATCTTCCGAGAAGTAAAAAGTAACGTTATTTCGTGCTTTCGCTTTGCGCGAGATTCGTATATTTACCGAAAAATAATAATTTACTACTATTTTTTTTAATTTTTTTAATTTAGTCACCCTAAAAAATGAATTAATAAAGAAAATGGTATTTTGTGGGAGACTAAAAAAAAAAAAGAATAATTGCATTAAACAAAATTAAATAAATTAATATTTTTCGGTTTCGCGCGAAAGCACGAAATAACGTTACTTTTTACTTAAAGGGAGATGGTGCAAAATAAATTTTTCGTTCCTTACGCGAGTTTTTTTTCGAGGGATGTGAAATTTTAGATTTTCGCAGTTAGACCTTCGACCTATCAAAAGCGGAAAGAGTAGAAAATTAATCACGTTAGTTAGCGCAGGGGTCTCTACTTCGGCGAGAATTCCCCACCATTTATCTTCATGCTCCGAACTGTTAAAAAAATGCAGCGAAATACAACGTTACCGAAGAGCTGATAGACCACCCAGACCGTTTATTATCCACCGAAGTTTATCAACGGAATCAAAAACCGCTCTTGAAATTGGTTCAAGAATTTTTCTCGACGGAACTTAAACCAACTCCCGCGAACAATTTCAATAAACTTCTTCACGAAAAAGGAATTTTGTGATATAAAACTGGATTTTAAAATTAAAAACTTTATTAAAATAGTAAATTAAAAATTATTTTTTAGTAAATAAATTTTTTTAATAAAAGAAATAGCGCACCGACTAATTTTTCTTTATAAAGGCGAAACCTTTCGACCTTTTCTTCTTTTCCTCCATCGCCTGCAATTATGACCCACCAAAAATTAGTTAGTTAATTCCGCGAAAATGACGAACCTGTCGATTATAATATTAATATTGTTCCTTCAATCAACCTTGGGCTCGGACACCGCCAAAGAAATTGAAAAGAGAGAAGTTTGCAGAAGCGCAAACTCTTATTTCCAAGGTGGAGTGCTTCTCAATAATTTAACGAGAAAAAGACTCCGTTTTAAAATAAATATATCTGAGAAATGTGGACGAAAGTCGTCGAGGAGACTGGCATTTAGTTTGAAAAAACACGAGGCTCGTCCCATATATTATATAGAAGACTTTGACTTTATGGATGTTGAAATGCGCGACAACGAAATCATTTATATGATCTTCGATAACAAAACGCTATACGTTGGACTAGAGGGAACATTCGATCCGTATCGTTTTGGGGTGGTGTATACAGAATGTGGTCAAACTGGGCGAGAAGATTGTGTCGTTTACCATATCAGCGCACCGCCGACATATATCGACAAGTTCGGACGAATGGTCACGCTTAATCATAATGACCTAGGCATACATCAATACAATTTCCTGAAAGCCTGGGGGTGTTGCGTGGACATCTGCGTCTTCGCGAGCGAAGAAGAAGCAAAATTGCCGTTTAAAACCTTTCTTAATCAACCCTCCTAAGAAACGTTATTGAAAGGTTGTGGGAGAAAACGAAGCAATGAATTGGCGTTGGAATATTATTTAATACAAATGAATCATTCACTATATATATGTATGTTTGCACGCGAACACTTGTATTTGTTATCATGATTTCATAAATAAATTTGGTAAAGCTATGGTGATAATTTATATTCGATGTATAAAAAATATTTTTGAGTTCAATTTAGTTTCATTTCTACCTAATCGCACCGTGAAGTATTTTTTGATGTCTTTATTTGATTCTATTACACAAAAAAAGCATATCAAGATTTACATTCATATTTTCACGTGGGTTTTGTTTCAATATCCGTGAGATTTGTTTTCTTTTTAACATAAACCGCACGTTGTACTTAAATATCACGTGATTTTTATCTTACGCGAGATTTTCTTTTTATCTCAAATAATTTCTACGAAGGGTTTGTTTTAATGAGCGTGAAAATCGTTTCTCTTTTAACAAAATCGCAAGTTTCGTACGAAAAACAGAAATATTACGCGAGTGTTTTATTACATCGTTAAAAAATGTGATTTTTAGAGGGAAAAACTAGAAGTTCGATTAAACCGGTGAAATTACCACGTGAGGTTTTCCTTTTGTGCCGTTACAAATTCACCCGAGGACTCGAATGAAACCTCACGCTTGGTTTTCGTTTTTTCAAAAATAATTTCCACCCCGATTTCGTTTTAATGCGCGCGAGAATCGTTTCTTTTTAACAACACCGCGAGTTTCGTACGAAGAACAGGAATTTTACACGAATTTTATATTTTATCGTAGAAAAAGTGATTTTTTGTAAGGAAATACGTTGAGGTAAATTAATGAAATTTCCACGCAAGGTTTTAATTCTTTGGCGTATAAAAATTCACTGAGGACTCGATGGAAAATCTCACGCGGGGTTTTCGTTTTTTCGCAAATAATCTCCACGCGGGGTTTGTTTTAAGGCGGGCGAGAATCGTTTCTTTTTTTTTTAACAAAACCGTGAGTTTCGTATGGAAAATAAGAATTTTTACACGAATTTTTTATTTTACCGTAGAAAAAGTGTTCTTTTTTAATGAAAACTATACGATGAGGTAAATTATGGAATATTCCACGCGAGGGTTTCCTTTTTTGGCGTTTAAAAATCCACCGAGGACTCGATGGGAAATCTCACGCGAGGTTTTCGTTTTTTTAGCAAATATTCCACGCGAGATTTGGTTTAAGGCGCGCGAGAATTTTCTTTATTTTTTAAGAAAACCGCGAGTTTCGTACGAAATATAGGAATTTTACCCAAATTTTATATTTTATCGTAAAAAAAGTGTTTTTTTTAAGGAAAACTATACGTTAAGGTAAATTAATGAAATTTCCACACGAGGTTTTAATTCTTTGGCGTATAAAAATTCTCCGAGGACTCGATGGAAAATCTCACGCGAGGTTTTCGTTTTTTCGCAAATAATTTCCACGTGGGGTTTGTTTTAATGCGCGTGAGAATCGTTTCTTTAATTTTTAACAAAACCACGGGTTTCGCACGAAAAATAGGAATTTTACACGAATTTTATATTTTATCGTAGAAAAAGTGTTTATTTTTAAGGAAAACTATGCGTTGAAGTAAATTAAGAAAATTTCCACGCGAGATTTTAATTCTTTGGCGTATAAAAATTCTCCGAGGACTCAATGGAAAATCTCTCGCGAGGTTTTCGTTTTTCCGCAAATAATTTTCACGTGGGGTTCGTTTAAATGCTCGTGAGAATCGTTTCGTTTTTAACAAAACTGCGAATTTCCTACGAAAAATAGGAAAATTACACGAATTTTATATTTTAACGTAAGAAAAGTGACCTTTTTTAAGGAAAACTATACGTTGGCATAGATTAAGGAAATTTTCACGTGAGGTTTTCCTTTTTTGGCATATAAAAATCAACCAAATACTCAATGGAAAATCTCACGCGAGGTTTTCGTTTTTCCGCAAATAATTTTCACGTGGGGTTCGTTTAAATGCGCGTGAGAATCGTTTCGTTTTTAACAAAACTGCGAATTTCCTACGAAAAAAAGGAAAATTACACGAATTTTCTTTTTTATCGTAATAAAAGTGACTTTTTTAAGGAAAACTATACGTTGGCATAGATTAATGTAATTTTCACGTGAGGTTTTCCTTTTTTGGCGTATAAAAGTAAACCAAACACTCAATGGAAATTCTCACGTGAGGTTATCGTTTTTCCGCAAATAATTTCCACGTGGGGTTCGTTTTAATGCGCGTGAGAATCGTTTCTTTTTTAACAAAACCGCGAATTTCGTACGAAAAAAAGGAATTTTATACGAATTTTATTTTTTATCGTAAAAAAGTGACTTTTTTAAAGGAAAACTATACGTTGGCATAGATTAATGAAATTTTCACGTGAGATTCGGTTTAGCACGCGTATAAAAAATGTCGAAAGACGAAAAACACAAAACCTACGTAGAATTTATCGCTCGTGAATTTTGGTGAATTCGAAGAAAAACACAAACTATACGTTTTAACCGAACCAGGCAAAATATTACGTAGAATTTGTTCCGTTTGCGTGTAAAAAGAGTGTTTTTCGTAGATTCTGGTCAGGTGAACTTACCTAACCTAACCTAACCTAACCTAACCTAACCTAACCTAACCTAACCTAACCTAACCTAACCTAACCTAACCTAACCTAACCTAACCTAACCTAACCTAACCTAACCTAACCTAACCTAACCTAACCTAACCTAACCTAACCTAACCTTTACCCTAACCTAACCTAACCTAACCTAACCTAACCCTAACCTAACCTAACCTAACCTAACCTAACCTAACCTAACCTAACCTAACCCAACCCAACCTAACCCAACCTAACCTAACCTAACCTAACCTAACCTAACCTTAACCTAACCTAACCTAACCTAACCTAACCTAACCTAACCCAACCTAACCCAACCTTAACCCAACCTAACCCAACCCAACCCAACCCAACCTAACCCTAACCTAACCTAACCTAACCCAAACCTAACCTAACCTAACCTAACCTAACCCTAACCTAACCTAACCTAACCTAACCTTAACCTAACCTAACCTTAACCTAACCTAACCTAACCTAACCTAACCCTAACCTAACCTAACCTAACCTAACCTAACCTAACCTTAACCTAACCTAACCTAACCTAACCTAACCTAACCTAACCTAACCTAACCTTAACCTAACCTAACCTAACCTTAACCTAACCTAACCTAACCTAACCTAACCTAACCTAACCTAACCTAACCTAACCTAACCTTAACCTAACCTAACCTAACCTAACCTAACCTAACCTAACCTAACCTAACCTAACCTAACCTAACCTAACCTAACCTAACCTAACCTAACCTAACCTAACCTAACCTAAGTTCACTGACGTTTTTTTCTACGCAAAATTGGTTTTTAACTCTTTTTCGCATGCTTTTTAACTCTTTTTCTACATTTTTGCGTAAAAAAACTGTTTTTCGTCATAACTGTAACTATACGAAACGACATTTTATACGCAAAAATGGCAGAAAATCACGTAGGTTTTGTTCCAATTAGAAAAAAAGAACACAAAAAATACGCAAAATTTAAAAAACGTAGGTTAACTTTATAGCCCTTAAAAATTGGTCGTAGAGTACGTTTTGCCTCCCGCGGATACTAGAAACGTGTCCTACGCTCGTGGGTGACGTGCTATTAGACTCGTTCTTGATATTATGGTACGAAAAAGAAGAAATACCTCACGTAAGTTAGGTTTCTTACTAAAATAAAGAAAATCAAACGCACGAAACCCGCGTGAAAACTGTTTGCGAATAATAAAATCAAGTTTTCACGTCATATAAATATCAAAATTTTGTAAACGATATCTCGCGTAAGATTAACCTAACCTAACCTAACCTAACCTAAGCATTAAACCTATATCTAC
>JABUQX010010125.1:142500-145000 GCA_015478945.1 Trachelipus rathkii | reverse complement strand
CCAGAAATTCATCCTTGTTGCTTCTACATTGCACTTCGTCTAAGGCGATCATCTAGTCCTTTCTTTTAAATAAGGGCCAAACTTGTGCACAATATTCGATTATTGGACTAGCATAGCTATGTATACATTTTACTTATTACTTCCTTGCTCCTGTAAACAAACATTGCAATTTATTATGGCCCAGGCATCTTAATTAGGCTTATTCTTGCTCCAAAACACTTATTGCTACTTTCCAAATTACGTGCTTATAACTTCACCGACATAAATTCTTTTTTCGTTTGGTCCACAGACTCGAAGCCAATCCCCCATTCATAGGTGTTAGTTGAAAATTTTATTTGTGAGTAACCTAGGGTGAAGAGGCCTTACAACTTTTACTGTAAATTCATTTGCCCACTTATCTGCCCACCCAAGAAGTTTATCAAGATCATTTTTGAATTTTTAACATCCTTCACTATTCCTAACTGAGGTGGCCACTTTGGGATCATCTGCAAACAATCTTAGAAACCTTGACTTTACGTCCCTGGTCTAATCATTAATATATGAGTTTTAATAGTGATGGCCCAGCACCTGAACCGCTGTGGGACCCACTTTCACTAAGTTTCCCATGTATGACTTCATTGTATTTAGTTGTACATACTGTTTCTATTCCACAAACACTCTTTAATCTAACCATGTACCACTCCACCTATGCCACATTTCAGCAATAACTTCTTCATCAGCCTTATGTGAGGAACCTTATCAAAAAGCTTTGCTAAAGTCTAAAATATATAATATCAACTGGATCTCCTGATTCAATCGCAGTCAGTAATGTATTCCATAAATTCTAAATGGTTTGTTCTGACATGACCTGACCTTTTTTGAACCGGCTGGATGGTCATACAATACCTTTTATCTCTAAGATATTCTCTATATGGCCTTCAGTTACTTTTCCAGAACCTTTACAACACAATGTTTAAGCTATTGGCCTATTATTTTCCAAATCTTCCTTACTTCCTTTCTTATAAAATAGGCTCAACATATGCCATTTTCCAGTTAACTGGTACCTCACCCAAATGTTATAGATCGCTAAAAATCAAATAGCAGTGCCTTATAAAATGCTGTGGACTTACCCCTCTTTCACGAATTCGTACCATAGTACCATCAGGGCTGCAAGCTTTTACTTGGGCATCAATATGGTCTAGTAAACGTTTAATATCTTTTAATCAAATTCAAAATCTGTAAGTCTATTTGTTACAGGCATACAAGAACTATTTAGTCTCCAAAGACTATTAATCTAGTCTTTCCTCAGTTAAACACTGTAAGCAAAATTAAGCATTGAGAAATGTGGACCAACTCCTTATCTGAGCTCACTAAATTTTCATCAATTTAATTGGACCAATATGTCTATTCTTACTTTTTAAATTTATAAAAGCTAAAAAAAACTTCTTCAGGTCCTTATACTATTCCTTGCTTAAATTAATTTCTGCTCTCTCTTTATGCCTTCTTATTATTGATTAAGCTCGTTTTCTATTGTTTCCCATAATTTTCTAAATTCATCTTCCCTATTACTACCCTTGAATATTTTGTAAAACATTCTATGCTTTTCGATTGATTTTATTCTCGTATCTCCTATGTCCACCAAACAGTTTGTTTCTTTGCACCCTAATGGTTATCTTTAAAACATTACTGAACTGAATATTTCATTAAGAATTTGCTAAATGTTCCCACATGATAAAAGTTTTTTTCTTAAATTTCAATTTATCCCAGTCAGTTATACCAAGCATGTCTCAAAAATTTGGTTTGTTTTATAATTTATGGAAAATCGCCATTCTCAGATATAAATGCTAAGATTTGTTTGTCACTTTACTTTGCAATTTGGAGCCCAATATCACATTTATAGTTAAATCTAATTATATTATGGTCTACTATGTTCCTAAATTCTCCCTCAACTCTAATCTCATTTCAACATCTTTCACGCTGGGGGTTAGTTAATATCAACGTCGGAGTGATATAGTGCTTATGATGTTGTCGAGAGTCTTGGTATGCCTATCTCATTGGTGTTCCATTGCAATGCATTTTGTAATAATATTTTTATTAGTGCCTTAGCATTTGAGTTGTATTTCTGTTATTGATGTTTATTTGTTCTATCTGATGTTTTCGGTTGATGAATCTTCTATAACTCATTGATGTGCGTTTGAATGTTTATTTGTTCCATCCTTATTTCATGATGCCTCAAAAAATAAAAGTAATTGTGAAGAATATATCTTTTACAAAACGAAGGTTATCTTGGCCAAATGATTTCCTATCTTACTCATCTCAGATGCTGATTTATAAAACGGTTTTCCGTAATATTGGATCGCACTAATAACTCATATACACCATATATTTCGTTGGGTGTTTTTTAATATCTTCTTCGTTAGAATGATCGCTTTTTCGAAACTAATTACTAAATTCCAAATTACTTAACATATATGAATACTTTCTTTTCGAATTTATCAAATTGCGTTCATAAAGGATTTAT
>JABUQX010010125.1:127500-132500 GCA_015478945.1 Trachelipus rathkii | reverse complement strand
TAATAATAATAATAATAATAATAATAATAATAATAATAATAATAATAATAATAATAATAATAATACAAATTAATAATAAATGAATAAATAAGTAAATAATAAATAAAGAAATAAATAAAGAAATAAATAAAGAAATAAATATATATTTAAATGAACAAATAAATAAATAGGTAAATAAATAAAAAAGTAAATAAATAAATACAATAAATAAATAAATAAATAAATAAATAAATAAATAAATAAATATAATAAATAAATAAATAAATATATATTTAAATAAATAAATAAAAAATGAAGAGTTTGATAATGGATACACCAAAGATTTCATCAGAAATAACTCACATATATTTTAGAATACGATGAAATAGTTTTAAAACATTTCCATATTGCTAAATAAATGCAAAGTACGTATATGTAAGCATGTATGTATATAAATATGTGTGTATATGTTTCAGTGTCTGTGCTTATACATTTAATAACTTTGCAATTTGTTAGAATGAAAAATGTTCCAGATAAAAATATATATTGAAAATATAATTGAGAAATATATATATATATATATATATATATATATATATATATATATATATATATATATATATATATATATATATATATATATATATATATATATATATCTTTAATACATTAATTATATTATATATATATATTATATAATGGATATATATATAAATATATATAAATATATATATATATATATATGATATATATATAAATAATAGTATATATATGATATATATATATATATATATATTATTATATATATATATTATATATATTATAATATATATATATATATATATATATATATAATATATATAATATATTATATATATATATATATATATAATTACTTATTTATTTATTTATTTATTTATTGCCCCTGTAACCCTCCTTATTTGGGTTGTCATGTTATCTCCAGAAACCCAGCAACTTCCACCGGGCGGAGCCTCAGGTCTCTTAAGAAGGAAATCTGATAGACATTTCTGTAGGGAATGAGTATGGGTCACCTTACTAGAAGGTGACCGATTGTTTCAGCCTCTATTAGACATCATCAGCATAGTGGAGAGGTGGAATCTTGGAGTCGAAATTTATGTCTGTATTCAGGAGATCTGGAAGATGCCGGGATCTCAATCTAGAAAGTGAGATTCGCGTCTGTCGTGGGAGTGTATTTTGCGTTACTGATATGTCGAGGGGGGACGGGAGTTTATGAATGATTTTTTGGGCGGTTGTTGAGGTATTTTTGTGTAAAGTATGTGTCAGTATGTTTTTAGAGAGATGTGCTATTTGGAGGATAGTGGAAGGTTCTAAAGAGTTCGCCGAAGTATAGTGTGATCTTGTATTTAGGTGTGTCATACATGTTATGTCCCAAAAGTAAGTGTACTGATGTCGTATTTAATTATGTATTGGACTTACCTGAAATTACAAGTTATCTCTTTCAAAGTATGACCTTTGGGAGGTTACACCGTGGTTCCAACGTTTCTTCCATTGTTCATAGCAGTACCAGAAGCCATTTTCCTGAAGTGTGTTTAGTTCACGTGTTACAGTATTTTTTAAGGTTTTCCATCGTCCCAAAATGATGACCCTTCAACTTCATTTTCAACTTAGGGAAGAGGTAGAAATCACACGGAGCTAGATCTGGGCTGTATGGAGGATGTGGAAGTACTTAAATTTTTATCTTTGCCATAAATTCTATAATTGAGAGCGCAGTGTAAGATGGCGCGTTATCGTGGTGCAGCATCCAATCGTCTGCAATGTCTGTTCTGATTCGCTGAACTTGTTTTCGAAGTCGTTCCAAGACATCTTTTGAAAAAAACAAGTGATTACTGTGCTGTCCGGGGGGAACAAAATTCCTTTGGCACAATAACACGGATATAAAAAAAAAAAAACAATAATCAATGGTTTTCCCTTGGATTTGCTCAGTACTGTGCGTTTTCTTTGGACGCGGAGAATGCTTTTTGTCGTGCCCATCCGCACCTTTGCCGTTACTTTTAGATCGACTCAAAAACCCGATGGATTTTATCGCCTGTTATAAAACTTATTTCCAAAAAAATTGTGCTTCATTTCGAGTCTTTCAAGTAAATCTTGACAAATTTTGACCCTGTTCGCTTTCTGCTCCACAGACAAGTCTTTTGGCACGTAGTTGTTGCAAAATTTTTCGCATCGCTGCAAATGGTTCGTTTAAAATTTCTGATGAACTGCATTTTTATCCCAAACCAGTTATCTTCTGGAATGTCACTCTGACACTGAAACCGCGGTCTCTCTCCATCACAGGCCTTCCTAAAACGGGGACCTTAGACATTTTTCATCGGTTTGTTGAAGAGATTGGTCTTCCACAACAACCCTCTTTGGAAGCTTTGGGCCAATTAGAAGTCATAGTTCTCAATAGAGTGGCTTCCCCATAAGTTTCGTTTTTAAAGAAGCCAAATGTCTCAGTGGCAGACTTGTTTAAGTTTAACACAGAATTTGAGTATCGTACCGCTATCAATATTTAACCAGCATCGCCAAAAACGTAACGAGGATAGAAAACACACCCATACATAAAAAGATGTAGTGCAAAAATGTAGCGAGGTTAAGAACACACTCCCATACATAAACAGATGTTGTGAAAGACTGACTTTATAAATCTGGTTAAAACTGGTATGGATAATGTAGCCTAGGTAGACTAACAACTCACTCGTGTACGTCACGGAGGAGCTACAATTAACTCAGTCGGTTCATGGGTATTCAGTAAACTTACTTTGGGGCAGTAAAGAATATATTGGAATTAATATATATATAATAATATAATATATATATATAATAATATATATATATATATATATATAATATATATATAATATATATATAATATATATATAAAATATATATATATATATTATTATATTATTATTATAGTACTCCATTATAACTTTGTAAAAAATTTTAATTATTTCGTACCCCATCTCTAATGCTAGCGCGAGCAAAATTTTAGCATAAGTCGAAATGAAATGATATATAAACCCGTCCTGTTGATATACTCTTCAGTCAGATACAATTCAGATAAACCTAACAATAAGAATCAGAAGAAATAAATTCACTCAAGATACTCTCTCCAGAAATTCTCCCGGCAAGAGAGATAAATTTCAAGGAAAGGGCTGCGACCTTGAAATTTCGATCACAAATTCAAAATTTTCGCACCTAAAAAACGCGCAAGAGTCAGAGGCAAGGCGTGAAAAACGTCTGAAAGCTATGTGACTACCATCCCTACGAAGAACGAGAGTATTTCTCAACCAGAAGACTTTTTGTTAACCTTATTATTACTTCATTGCCATATTTACTTTATGTCAAATCAAAACATCATTTCAAATATGATTTTCTAAATTACCATCCTCTTATATAGGGTGCTTGCTCTTAAAGAAGCCACCAATTTAGCAACTCGTACCCTATATAATTGGTGAACCCGGAGAAGAACACCCAGAACTTCAATCAACGAACGCCTTTTTAAAGCTTTTTAAAAAACAATAAAAAAAGATGAAGAAAAAGAAAAAAAAAAACTAATAATAAAATAAAAAATCCCAATCAGAACACTCGAGAAAATGACCCAAGCAAATGAACACATTATCAAAACGAAACTTCAAGTTTCATTTTTAATAAATTTATGGATGATGGTCTTCAGTTTTTCACAACTATCAACAGTTCGAGATTTCATCGCCCTAGACATAGCAAAACTTCCTCCCTCTTTACGGTATGGATTTCTTTCATTCCATTTTTAAGTTTGGATTAGGGCAGAAATTCGATCTGGATTCCAACTGACGAACTCTGATTCCTTTGTTCCAAATTCAAATGTTCGATGACCCTCCTTTATGTATGAAGAAGAATTTTTTTTTCAAATTATAAAGGACTTAACTTTAATTTTCAAAACAACTTCGTGCTTACATATGTCAAGCCAATGTTTTCTCTCGTAAACTACAGCTTTTGAAAAACCTATTACGTGCGCAATTGATCTATCAAATCATGATACATTAGAAACGCCTTTAGTACTGACCTTTATTGGATTCAACGTTCGATCGATGTGGCCTATTTAACTTGTGAATAATTCAATTGTTTCATATCAATAATTATGTATGAATGAATATTTTTGTATTTTTATGCATTTAAATGTTTTGATGTTTGTTTATATTAATCTAACGGAATATAACCAAATATGCTTGTGTTTAAATGCACCTTTTTATTTTCTGTATATATAACTTAATTGCTATTTATGTATTCAAATATTTGTAATAATATTTTAGAGGATCTTCGGATGTGTGTTAACCAGTTATGCTCTAATGAAATACTATTTTGCCTCAAATGTGTAATGGCAACTTATGTCTTCGACATAATTAATATGTTTTGCATTTGGGAAAAGTTTAACATTTTGTATCTTTATTATTATTTTTACCCCATTGAAATGTTTTATATGTTTGTGTATTAAGCATTGTTTAATGCCCTCAAATATGTATACATTTGATAGTGAAGTGTAATTTTTATACTTGGTATAATTATATATAACAATACTTTCCTAACTTGTATATTCGCATTCCTTGATCTTTTCCGATTCTAAAGATGTAAAAATTTTAAATTTATGTTCGTACTTATGCTAAGATTTGCGCGTGCAAAATTTTAGCATAAGTCCTCGAAGATGAAATGATATATAAAAACCCGTCCTGTTGAATATATTTACTCGTCAGTCAGATACAAGTTCAGATAAACCTAAAACAAATAAAGAATCAGAAGAGAATAATTCACACAAGATACTCTCTCTCCAGAAATTCTCCCGGCAAGAGAGATTAAATTTCAAGGAAAGGCTGCGACTTGATTTCGATGCACAAATTGTTTCGCGGTTTTAAAACGAAAGAGTCAGAGGCAAGGGGTGAAAAAAACGGCTGGCGGAAAGGCTGTTGACAAACCAATTCGCCCTACGAAGAGAGAGTATCTCAACAGAAGGGACTTTTGGT
>JABUQX010010125.1:117500-120000 GCA_015478945.1 Trachelipus rathkii | reverse complement strand
GAACACGAGTTCATGCGTAATGCGCGATTCTGGAGCAAACCTGAAAAATAAGCACTTTTCCTTACTGGGCTAAATAATTTGGATTGTACAGTACATAAAATACAGTTAACAATTAAAAGTGGAATAGACTCACAAAAGGAAATAAACGACCTCATTATCAAATGTCGCACAATTGCCACTCATTTCCATCATTCAACCATGGCTCAAGAAGAGTTAAAGAAAATTCAAGGGAGGCTCCAAATGCGTATATTAAACGTTGTACATGATTCACCTACGGCGTTTTGCATACGTTGAAAAGAACCGAGGAATTGAATGGGTCACTTTGTTTATATGCTGCTAATAAATCCAAAATTCCTGTTGTTAACAATTTAGAGTGGATAATATTGTCTTACGAAGAAATTACAAAAAAGCTTAATGATTCAACATCTACAATTGGAGATGCCATACCTTTTATAGTCAGCCTTAAAACCGCTCTTGAGAAAACTGTATGTGGTAAACCTGAAACATCTGAGCAATCGTCGCCATTGCTTGAAGATTTTGAGAAGGTGAAGCAGGTGATTAGTTACATGACGCAATATTTGAAAGCCGAACTTAACGGAAGATTTAACGGACTTGAAAATGAGGACATGTATAAAGTAGCGACTTATCTTATCTTAATTCAAAGTATGAAGGTAAAAATTTTTCGTTTGCACAAATAACTGATCAAGTAAAATATTCTCTCCCTCGGCTTTTCGATAATATGAAATTTAGAAATAAACTTTTAGAGGATGTTGAACCAGATATATAAAAAACGAAAGAGAGATTCATCACCAACACCTTGTTCCAGAAAGCATACATCACTAACTGAAACTTTGAATAAAATACTTGCTTCCAGTTGTTACGATTAAGAGAATAATATCGCAAGCAGTTCCTCATTGGACTTCATAGAAAACAATCACAATGAAAAGAGACTTGTTCCAAGGGAAGGTGCCTTAAAATTATGGAAGTATAAAAGCAGAGAATTTCCAGATTTGGCAAAAGTTATTTCTACAATCCTAAGCTGCCCTCCGAGCAGTATTGCCAATGGACAACTTTTCAGTGGCGCAGGGCATATCTATAAAGACAGACGTGACTTCATGGAGATAAAGCCAAAAAACTTTTATTTTCAAAACCTTACGTACCCATAATAAAATTTGAGTATTAACAATGAATAGATAGTTAATAACATTAACATTAAATTAACCACTTTTCAAAAGAATGGAGGCTGGGGAAAGTGCTTGGTGGAATACATGAAGAGTTGGATTCTTATCCCGTATTCTGGAAACACACAATATATGTGTGGCAATAACTCATTAAATTTTTTCAATCTTACAGAGGTAAGGGCGGAAATCCAATGCATAGTAAATATATATATATATATATATATATATTATATATATTATATATATATATATATATATATAATATTATAATTATAATATTATATATATATAATATAATATATATATATATATATATATATATAGTATATTAATTCTCAATAGCTATTGTCTCAGAAATAGTGTCATATAGGCCTATTCATATTATTATATATTATTATATATATATTATATATAATATATATAATATATAATATATATATATATAGTATATATCTATTATTATATATACTATATATATATATATATTATATTATTATAGTATATATATATATATATAATATATATATATATATATATATAATATATATATATATATATATATATATATATATATATATTATATATATATATATATATATATATATATTTATATAATATATATATATATATATATATATATATATATATAAATATATATATATATAGTATATATTATATATACTATATATATATTATATATATATATATTATTATATATTATTATATATATATATATATATATATACGAGAGAGAGAGGGAGAAGAGAGAGAGAGAGAGAGAAGAGAGAGAGAGAGTAAGAGATGAGAGAGAGAGAGAAGAGAGAGAGAGAGAGAGTGAACAAATAATTTTTAACAAATTTTTAAAAATGTTTAAAAAATAGTAATTATGGTAAAACTTTTATAATTTAAAATATTTATTTTCTTTTATTATGCAATTATCTTTGTCATATCGTTTGCAACGAAAGTGTTGTTTGTATTGTTATGCCATGTTTAATAGAAAAAGAATAAAAAGTCCCATAAAACAAGTTGTTTAACCTTATAACCAATTAAAACCCTCAAAAGGGAAGATCTTCGTCTCAGATATGAAAAATGAAGTTGAAGAAAAAAAGAAAAGATAACTTATCCAATCAAAAAATCCTAGAAGAGAACAAAGACGAACTACGTCAACTACCTTTGAAAGGGAGGAACAGTACAAAATATAACTAAACAACAACTCTTTCACTTCATAATTGGTGACCCTGTGAAGAAGAACACTTTCTCAAGAAGATACCTTCAGAAGCCTAAAAACCCATCAAGTAGATGTTCGTCACAGTAAAACG
>JABUQX010010125.1:85000-110000 GCA_015478945.1 Trachelipus rathkii | reverse complement strand
GAGGAGACCTCGTGCCGCAATTCTTTAACACAGTTTCATTCTTACTCTGTCCATCTCCCTGAACACAGACTTAACCACTACTCTATGCTTATTATTACATGTACTTTACTGGTAACGTCTGGAATTCACTCTCTTTATCTTTATCTTTTTTATTTTTATCTTTTTTATCTTTATCTCTTTTATCTTTATCTCTTTTATCTTTATCTCTTTTATCTTTATCTTTATCTTTTTATCTTTATCTTTATCTTTTTATCTTTATCTTTATCTTTATCTTTTTTATCTTTATCTTTTATATCTTTATCTTTATCTTTATCTTTATCTTTATCTTTATCTTTATCTTTATCTTTATCTTTATCTTTATCTTTATCTTTATCTTTATCTTTATCTTTATCTTTTTCTTTATTCCCAGCTTCCTTCGACCTGTACACTTTCCAACGCCGCGCACCGGAACATGTTTGTATTTAAATTTGAGTTTGCCTCTGAAATTTTATCAACCTCGCTGGAATTTGTAAGGCCTCTCTCTGCCTTTGCCATCGGAAGGGATATGAAGAATATATATATATATATATAATATATATATATATATATATATATATATTTTAAATATATATATATATATATATATATATTATATATATATATATCTAAATATAATATATATATTAATATATATTATTAATATATATATATATAATTATAATATAATAATATATAATATATATATTATTATATATCTATCATGGTGTGTTTTCATGTCATTATTAAACGTTTATTATTAATGTATAGTCGTCTATCGTTCAAATAAAATAATGTCATTTAGCTATAGCTAATTTAAAAACCAATATTGAATTTCAAATGTTTTTATCTTCGATTCTTTCTGCCGATGACGTAATGATGACGTAATTTCCTTTTCAGATATGAACATACCGTGTAGGAAGTCCATATTGCTACGACGATGGTCAAAATGACCAATACGGTGATTTTACCTTACTGACCCTTTTCTGACCGCGCTCACGCTTGTTTCCTGAGGTATTTTACCTGCCCCTTGACCTTTTTGAGCCCAAATTTTTACTGACCTGACCTTTTTTGGCCTTTGACCTTTTGATCCTTTACCTTTTTCGACAACCCTTTGTCTTCATGGTCATTTTTTGGCCCACGGTATTTTTTGGGACCCTAATTTTTGGCAACCCTAATTTTTTTTGGCAACCCTAATTTTTTAGCACCCTTAGTCGAAGAGGGTGCGCCAAACGTTGCGTCAGCACGTGGTACGTAAATTACCCCGCTAATTTTACGCCCCCTAATTTTTCTCGACCTTGGGCCATTTTTGCCCCCCACGGTCATTTTTGATCTTCCTTTAGGGGCTTAGCACTTTTTATGTCGTTTTACCTTGTCGCCCGGTAGTTCTTGCGCGTTTTTTCCGCATGGGTAGTGGGTCGAGCGGTTCTCTATGCGGGCGTTGTTGTGTCGGGTCGGCTGTTGTAGATGTTTGACCATGGATATTTCGACCAACCCTTTGGTCTTCCAATGGGCAATTTTGAGACCACGTGAATTTTAAGGCTACCCTTTGGTCTTCCATGGGTCAATTTGGCTCACGGTAATTTTGTGGTACCCTGCGTTTTTTGTCTTGTTTGTCGTTTCGGTCCATCGGGTCTAATTTTGCGTTCTTTTCAAGTGGTGTTCTTTTGTTCACTAGTATTGATTTTTGTTTTTCCTGTTGTTATTTTTTTTTTTTGGTTTCGCTTGTATTTTTATATCTTTCGTTGGGATTTGTCTGGTGTTTCCAGTGGGATTTTTTTTTTGGCCCATTCGTTGTGTTTTGTTATTGTTTTTTTTGTTGTGTCTTTTTTTTTTTATTTTTCTTCTTTGTTTTGTTTTTTTTTGCTTTGGTTTTTTTTGGGGTTCTTTGTTTTTTTTGTTTCTCTAGGTTTGTTTGTTCAGTTTTTTGCCTTCTATTCTTGTAGTGATTTTTTTGGCTTAGTTTCTTCCTTTTCTTGTTTTTTGGTTCCTTCCTATGGGTCATTTTTTTTGCCTCGTACGTTGGGTTAATATTTTCGTATACTTTGTGTTTGTTGTTGTTTCCAATCCATTTATCTTGTTTCCTTTTTTGGTATTCTTTTCCCGTGGGTTTTTCATATATTTTGGTCTTCTTCAGTTTTGTTTTTTTTCGGTTAATTTTTTTGATCTTCCTTGTTAAGTGGCTACTCCAATTTTTTTGGTGTCGTTTACGCTCGTTTCGATTTCCGATTCGTGAGGTAGTTTCTCGTAACTTAACCAGTCCTTTATCGCCTTATGGATATATTCATGGGTCAATTTTTGGCCGGTGCGAGCGTAATTTTTGGGGTCTTCCTTAGGGGCTGTAGCCCTATTTGACGTCTTTACCTTGTGTTGACGCATGATAGTTGTTCGTTCCTTATATCTGTGTCTGCCTTCTACCATGGGTCATATTTTTGTGACTCCTACGCTAACTTTTTGCCTGGCTTTGATGGTGTCTCTTGTAATCACCGTATATAAAGTATCTTCTTGTAGTCGAGTTCTATTAGTGTTCTATTTGAGTATTTAGGAGGGGATGCGCAGTGAAGTGGCCAGGTGAGGGGCCCATGTGAGTGCCCTGAATTGAGGCTCAACTGAGTTGCCAATGAGCTGCGCAAGTGAGTGTCCGTATCATAGTGGTCCAAGTGAGGTGCCACATATGCCGTAAGCTGAGTGCTCACTTTTTGTCAACGTCAGTCCTTTGTGTGCTTATGTTTGCCTCGTGGTGTGTTGGTGGCGCTGTCTGGAGTGCCTCGTGTTGGGGAAATGGTTGTGGCCCCTACATGATGGGTGTCTATCGTTCCGTGTGCTGGTAAGTGTTGGTGGTGGTGGTTAGAGTGTGTATTGGTATTTTCGATGGGTGGGTTTAATGGTGATCTGGTTGTAGGGTGTGATGCGGTTTGGTTCGTCAGGTTGGAGTTATGCTTCGGGTTCGTGACTGTGATGGGTGATGGTTTGTGATTGGTTTTGTTGGTGTTTGGGATATAGACACTTTATACAGCTTATCGTTGTTTGTGGCTGGGGTGTAGGTGTTTGTTGGGTGCTTGGCAGGCAGGTAGTTGAAAATATGGCGAGCGATGAACGCGTATGTTTTGTGTGTTTGTGTGTTTGGGTTGTTGGTTGGGTTTTTTCGTGGTTGTTGTTGGTTACGGTGATCACTTTTTATAGCATGTCAGTGTCGTCTTTTGTTGTGGGTGGTTTTGTTGTGTTGTGCTGTGGGTGGTGGTTGTTCGGTGTGTTTTTTGGTGTTTGGTTGGGTGTGGTGTTTGGGGTGTGTGTTTTGTTTGTGTGGCTGGGTTGGTTTTTTGTTTGTTGTTGGCGTGTTTTTGGGGGGTGTGTTGTGGGTGTTTGTCGTGTGGTGTGTGGTTGTGATGTGTTGGGATGCGGAGTTGATCGGGGTCGTATTTATTGAGTTGGGGTGTTATGTGAGTGGCTGTCGGTCGTGTTTTTTTTATCTGACTTGTTTCTCTGATGGTGGTGTGCGAGTGTGCTTTACGGTTTTGAGGCGGATGTTCTATCTTGTTGCGATTAGGGGGTGGTCGTGGCTGTGGGTGGGTGTTGTGGTTGTGTTTTTGTGGGGTTTTGGTTGGTGTGTTGTTTGGTTTGGTTGTGTTGGTTGTGTTTGTTTGTGGGGGGGTTGTGGGGTTTGGGTTGATTGGGGTTGGGTTTGTTTTCGTGGGGTGTGGGTGTCTGTGTTGGTTGTTTGTTTTTTGTGTTTGGGTGTGTTTTGTTGTTTTATCTCCACTGGATTATTTTATCTACCTTTTTATCTTATCTTCTGTGTAATTTTTATTTAGCTTGTTGGGGATTTGCGGGGTGTTTGGACTGTTGGGCGATATTTTTGATGCCTTTGTCAACGTTTAGATTGCCTCAACTTTGATGTCCCCAGCATAAATGTCGTAGCATTGATTGCGTTACAACTTGAAGGTTCATGCTTTGATGACTCATTATCTTTGATGACTCACTTTGATAGCTCTATATGATGTAATTTTGCATTCGCTTTATGAGATCTTCTTTCGATGGCTCATCTCTACACCACAATCATCAGAATCTGTTTGTTTTGGTCTGTGCTGCATGTATATGATCGACTAGCGTAGGGCGAGAGTACAAGCGCCCTAGTTCCTTTTTTCTCTTCGCCTCCTATTCGCAGAGTTAATATTAATGGCTGACCTTTGAACATTCTAGAACATAAGCTGCCCCCCAGGCGCGCCGCATCTTTGCGCCCTTCTCCCGCAAGCTGACACTTTCGTCTCTTGCATCCCGCAGGTGTGACCCGCCCGTCCTGCCGCGTTCCCGCCTGCGCGGCGTCCCGATGCAGGGCTGCATTTTCCCTTGTGCGTAACTCCGGCCGCTCGGTGCGCCACGTGCTTCCTGGCACGCGCATATTCTGCGGGAATGAAAATATATATACTATATTAATCATTGCATCTTTTATTTCATTACGAGTTACATTAAGATCTTCATATGAATTTCTTTTCAAATGAATCTATTGAAATCATTGTTTGTTTTTAAATGATACGATTTGTTATTAAAACTATATTTCGCAAGACTGCTAAAATGTAACTCATTACAGACAGCTTTTATTTTACATCATTTATTAACATTATTGTTTTTTACTTACATCCTTTTTACTCTATTATTATATTTTTAATTTATTAATTTTAAATAATGGGTATGTGAAGAGAAAAAGAATCACAAGGTGTCTGAATATTAATTGATGTTTTTTTTACTACAATTGTACATTTAACTAACTAAAAACATTAACATTTCATACCTTAAAAAGCAGTATAATGGGCGTAAACTAATAGATGGTGTATACTTAACCACCTATCGGGGGGACAGATATCTTTTTGTTTTACTGGCTTTACTGCTTTACTACTTTTCTGCTTTGCTGCTTTAACTTTCTGCTTTACTGCTTAACTTTCTGCTTTACGGTGGTTTACTTCACTGCTTTACTGCTTTAAAAACTCACTGTATCATTATCATCACCTTTAATAGCGTAATAGCATTAAATACAAATAAGTGTCCCCTAACACTAGGGGGGTAACTTCCAACGATGCTCCGTTGTTTTATCTGCTGTTAAATGACTGCTTTACACTCTGCTTTACTCTAGGCCTATTAAGCTTTTCTGCTTTAACTGATCGAGCTTTAACCTTGTCTGCTTTAAACTGCTTAGAAAAGCTTATCTGACTTTACTGTTTAACTTTCCCTGCTTTAAGAATGGCTGTTTTTAACTCATTGGTATATATTTATTAAACATATGTTTTTTATTTTGTTTTTAATTACTTTATTATTTTATTATTATTTTTATTTTATTAATTTTATTTTTTAGTTATTTTTATTTTTTATTATTATCTTTTTATTATTCTATATTTTTATTATTTTATTTTTATTTTTATTTATTATAGCTTAGTTTGTATTTAAATCTTACATGCCTATGTTATTACTTATTTAGAATCAGCTACATTTCACCGTATGACCACATATAGACTACTTCACTTTTGACATCTGTATTCACGATATGACACTGTGTAATACACACACATTGCCTATGACACTTACATTTAGCCATAGACCTTCATACACTTATACACCACACACATAGGCCGGGTTTTGTACACACCACACAACACCATACCACACACACAACACACAGATTTACTTACACCACTACACTCGACTAGATTTATTAACTCACGCACCTGTAGATTTACTTACGACAGACTCACACTCGATGTTACTTACACACGCAAGATTGTACTTACCACATATAACGTATATTTGAATTAAAAACATATTAATTGTTTTAATAACCACGTAACATTAATACTTACTCATTCAAATATAACAATTATTTTCAAAGTTTCTTAAAACTTTCTATAATAATCGTCATATCTTTGGAACAAAAGAATACTATCTCACCTGCTTTAAACTGCTTTAACTCCATACATTAGCATACCTTAAAGCCGTAAAAGCAGTAAAGACAATAGAGGTGTACCTTAACACCTAGGGGGGTAGTAATGCTTTTGTTTTCACGGCTTACTGCTTTAACTTTTGCTTTACTGCTTTAACTTTCTGCTTTACTGCGTTAACTTTCTGCTTACTGCTCTAACTTTCTGCTTTACTGTTTAACTTTCTGCTTACTGTTTACTCATATATTTTATTAACATTACATGGTTTTTTATTTTGTTTCAGTACTTTTTTATTTATTTTATTATAATTTTATTTATTTTTTATGTATTATTTTTATTAGTTTTTATTATTTTATGATTTTTTATTATTTCTATTCATTTTATTATTTTATTTTATTTTTAATTATTATACTTAGGTGTTATGTTACTTCATGCTCTAATTTTATTATTATTTAGAACACACATCCTTACACTTTCACAATTATCCCTTCACTATGACACTTCACTATACATTCTTATACACACATTTCACTTATGACACTTAACACACATTCACTATACACTTTTATTTAGACACCTACATTTACACTTACACACAAACACACATACACATCACACACACACACACACACACACATCAATCCATCACACAGCAGATTTACTTACACTCTTGCACACACAGATTTACTTACACTCACGCACAGATTTACTCACCACAGGATTTCTACTTACACTCAACGACATCGATTTAACTTACACACGCAAGATTTACTTACACATATAACGTATAATTATTAAACATTTTTAGTTTTAATTAAACACGAACATTTAATATTACTCATTCAAATATAACTAAAAATTATTGTCAAAGTATCTTACTTAAAACTTCTATTAATAAATCAATTCATTATCTTGATACAAAGAAATTATTTTAATATTGATAAGACTGTGAGATTATCAGTTTTTATAAATATCAAGTTTAAACTAACTTTTACTAAAATTTGATGAATATTTTTATTAAAAACATATATTTTTACGTACCTTAATGCAGTAAATCAGTAATCAGTAAGGTCAGCCCCTAGCCCTCCTCTACACCAAAAGCTATGCCACGTTATGTTCTAGTTGACTTACTGCTGCTTACATCATCTTTACATGGTAATAATGTTTCATAAAAATAACAATGAATAAGTTCTTCTCTGCTAACACAACAAACATTTTCTTAACCTTTTAAGGTTCTTATTTAATAAATAACATTCTTCACCTTACATTTATAATTATTCGCTCGATTTAACTAAAATATTTCAAATTTTTTTTTAAAATAATTCGGATTTTCCTTTATTTTATTATTATTTCTATGTACATTGACAATCCTTCACGAGAAAACACAACAACCCGCCCTCCTTAGATACGAAAATGACCTCTCTCTGTAAAATGTGTTGGAATAACTACTTCAGGCTAAATTTAGGATAACCTTTTTGTTACCCCGGGTGCGATTAGGACCTAAATGCCAGGTCCAATATATTCTAAGCTGACGCTTTTTTCTGTAAAATGTGTGCAATAATACGGTTAGCCTAAATTTAGCCTAAATTAGACAGTCCCTTGGTATCCCACGCTGATTTAAAGCCTATATACCAGGTCAAAAGGTAATTCCAGTATACACAAGAATCGAGAATCAATGTTACTTATTTTATAAATATATTCAAACTGAAACAATGCTGGGACGGTAAGATCCTTTAAGCAAAGCAGGAAAGAAGGAAATTTTTACCTTTCTTGTGAGTGGACGGAGTAATCCTTATCTCTATATGGACCTGTATGTGATTGGTTCCCCCCATATTAGTTGTTTATCGCTTTTTTGTTTAACTATGTAACAACATGTTTTTTCATATCCTGAACCTTATCTGTTATTGGATAAAAATTATATTGGAGGCATGCGTTGTTTTAGATCCAACTCCATTTTATAAAATCATCCGTTTGTGGCTCTAAGCGGTGCAAACAAGTATCTTCTGGTTTGTAATAAAGAACAGTTTGCCTAATTTTCAACTAAGTGTATAGTATGACCACCTTAACAAGTATACCTCAATACAAGACATTAATCCAGTGGAAAATCAAGATCCCAGGAAAGTAGGGTTTCATTCTTATATAAAAGAAAACCCTATGGATTTGAATTTTTCAAGTGTGCACCCGATCACCCCTGTTATAGATACCAAGGCGTATTTTCGTTCGATCCAGATGATACTTTGTATTTCAATCACACTGAAGAGTGGCTTACAGAATACTTTAAACCAAGCTCAGCTTTAAACTGGACCGAAACAGTTATTAGCCTGTGCGAAGAAACCAACGATAAGCAACTTACTCTATCATTTTATAAACATCAAACATAATCAGTTTGGAAGTTAAATTATGGGAGAGAAATAATTGAAACAGCCGTATTTGAATCTACATCATTTGGATTCTACATTTCAGGCCTAGAGCAGATGAAATATATGTTAGAGGTACGTAAGCGCATGTTAATACAGCTGAAGAAGACATATGTGTTATCTAATTACGTAACCGTAATTCCTTACATGTTATACCAAGAATACTACGCATTTAAGAAACCTGATTGATGATCCTACGCACATCATCGATCGCTTCCTCAAGTTCTATAGAGTATCAGACATTTCATTTATCTTACCTTAGAAAACAATGGCAAAAAAGTATATGCACGTGACCCCGAATGTAAATATTACTATGATATCTGAGCGGGAACATTTTACGTATGTGTTAACTGAGTGTATTAATGAGACACGAACTATATCATCGATATGATATAAATGATTGGCATATTTGCAAAGAATTAGATGAATTTTAATATAAAATAGATCATAGAACATTATGTTAAAATGTGATGTGGAAGGTATATATATATATAATATTCCTGGTATTTATTTAATTTGGTCTTATATATATATGATATATTATTATATATATATAGTCTATATATATATATATTATATTAAGTATATCTGATAATATATATATATATATATATATATAATATAGTAATATATCTATTATATAATATATATATAATAATCTTATATATAATATATATATATAAGTATATATATTATATATATAACTATATATATATATGATTATGTAAATTCTAATTATATATAAAGGTTTTTTATCCTTATTTTGTACTTTCTTAAATAAAGATATTTACATGGTATATTTAAGAGTTTTAAATCAAGGACTCCCAGGTTTCATGGTCTGAAAAAGACATGTTTTTACATAACGTAAATACCAAAAAGCGATAAATAAGTTCTCACCAAGTCACATATTCGAGTCATTATAGGAGATAAGGATTACTTCCGTCACTCACAAGAAAAGGTAAACATTTCCTTCTTACCTGCTTAAAGGATCTGACCGATCCACATGTTTCAGTTTGAAATATCTTTATAAAAATAATAATAACATTGTTTCTCGATTCTTGTCTATACTGTAATTACCTTTTTTGACCTGGGATTAGGCTTAAATCAAGCGTGGGAATTACAATAAATCGGGTTACAAAAAGGATTAGCCTAATTTTAGGCCTAACGTAGTATTGCACCACATTTTACAGAAATAAGGTCAGCTTGAAATATATTTTGACCTGGATCATTTAGGTCTAAATGCCACCGGGTCAAAGAAGGTTTATCCTAAATTTAGCCTGAAGTGTTTATTTCAACACATTTTACAGAGAGAGGTCAGTTCGTATCTGTAGGAGTGCGGTTGTTGTGTTTTCTCGTGATGGATTGTCAATTTACATAGATAATAATAATAAAATAAAGAAAATCCGAATATTTTACAAAACTTTGAAATATTTTAGTTAACATCGAGCGAATAATAATAAGTAAGTGATAATTGTTTAATTTTTAAAATAAGAAACTTTAAAAGATTTAATAAAATAAAAACATGTATGTTAGCAGAGAAGAACTTATTTTGTGTGATTTGTATACTTATTATATTGGCTAAAGATGATGTTGAAACGCAGTAAGTCAATAAACATAATCGTGGCATAGCTTTGGTGTAAGAGGGGTGCTAGGGCTTGCCCTACTGATTTACTTATTTATTGCTTAGGTACGTAAAATATATGTTTCTTAATAAAAATTTCATAAAATTTTAGTAAAAGTTATTTAAAAACTTGATAGTTATAATATTTATAAAGCAAAAAGTGTTAACAGTATAATAAATTTCTTTGTTTCCCAAGATAATGATTGATTATTATAGAAGTTTAAGAAACTTTGAATAATTTTAGTTTTATTTGAATGAGTAATATAAAGGTACGTGTTTAAATTAATAACGATAAAATGTGTTTAATAAAATTTATACGTTTACTGTGTATGAGTAAATCTGGCGTGTGTAAGTAAATCGATTGTGTGGAAGTGTAAGTAAATCTGTGGTGCGTGAGTAAATCTGTGCGTGAGTGTAAGTAAATCTGGTGTGTGTGTGTGTAAGTATCTGTGTGTGTGTGTGTGTGTTTGTGTTGTGTGTGTGTGTGTGTGTGTGTGTGTATAGTGTAATGTAAGTGTCCTGATGGCTAAAATGTAAGTTGTCATAGTGATGTGTGTATAATGTATAGTGAACGTGTGGTTAAGTTACTAATGTGACGAATTATAGTGTCGATAGTGATGTGGTATACAGTGGTCATAGTGAATGTTGTTTCTAAATAATTAATAACAATAGGCATTAGAAGTATTAACACTAAGTATAATAATAAAAATAAAAATAAAAATATATAAAAAATGATAATATAATAATAATAAAAATATAAAAATATATAAAAATAATAATAAAAATAAATAAAAATACACTAATAAAATAAATAAATAGTATTAAAAGCAAAATAAAAACATAATGTTAAAAATTATTAGTTAAAACATTCATTTAAATTTTCACAGTAAATTAAAAGTTAAATGCTAGTAAAGGCAGAAAGTTAAGGCAGTAAAGCAGAAAGTTAAAGCAGTAAAGCAGGAAAAGTTAAAAGCAGTAAAGCAGTAAAACAAAAGCATACTAATTCCCCCTAGTGTTTAGGTAACACCTCTTAATTGTTTTACTGCTTTATCTGTTTAAGGTATGTAAATGCTATGTTGAGTTAAAGCAGTAGAATAAGCAGTGAGTATTCTTTGTTTCTATAAGATAATGTATTGTTTACTATAGAATTTTACAGAAACTTTGAATCAATTTTAGTTCATATTGAATGAGTAATTATAAATGTATCGTGTTTAATATAAACATAAATGTTTTACATATATAAATACGTATCATGTGTTAAGTATCATCTGCGTGTGTAGTAACATGCGATGTTGTAGTGTAAGTTAATACTGTGGCGTGAGTGTAAGTAAATTCTGTGTGTGTGTAAGTAATCTGTGTGTGTGTGTGTGTGTGTGTTGTTTGTGTGTGTGTTTGTGTTTGTGTGTCGTGTGTTGTGTGTGTGTGTGTATAGGGGTGTAAATGTAAGTGTCTATGGCTAAATGTAATGTTTTCATAGTGAACTGTGTTAAAGTGTCCATAGTGAATAAGTTCCATGTGAATGTGTGTAAGAGTGATCATAGTGAATGTGTTTCCTAAATAATTAATAACAATAGGCATGAAGTAATAACATATAATATAATAATAAAAAATAAAAATAAAATAATAAAATATAGAATAATAAAAATAATATAAAATAAATAATAAAAATACATAAAATATAATAATTAAAATAAATAAAATAATAATAAAAATAAATAAAAAGATTAAAAACAAAATAAAAACATAATGTTAATAATAATAATAGTTAAAACAGTAAAGCAGAATTAGTTAAAAACGTAACAAGAGAAAGTGTAAAGCAGTAAACGCAGAAAGTAAAGCAGTAAAGCAGAAAGTTAAAGCAGTAAAGCAAGAAAGTTAATAAGCAGTAAAGCAAGTAAAACAATAAGCATAACTAATTCCCCCTAGGTTTAGGTAACGACCTCTATTGTTTTTACTGCTACTGGCTTAAGGTATGTAATGTATGTGAAAGTTTAAACAAGAAGCAGTGGAGTTTAAGCAGGTAAAGCAGAAGTTAAGAGCAGTAACGCAGAAAGTTAAAGCAGTAAGCAGAAAGTTAAAGCAGTTAAAGCAGTAAAACAAAAAGCATACTAATGCCCCCTAGGTGTTAGGTAACTCTTTGTTTTACTGCTTACTGCTTTAAGGTATGTAATGTTAAATTTTTTTAGTAACAATTTTCGTACAATTGTAGTAAAAAAATGATTATATATCAGACACTCGGGATTTTTTTCTTCTTACATACAATTTTTAAAAATTAAAATTAAATAAGTATAAGTTAAAAAGTATTAGTAAAAAATAATGAAATCAAACTAATGTGTTAAATTAATAGTCTGTAATGATTTACAGTTTAGGTTCGCGAAAATGGTTTTAATAATAAATGGTTTAAGTATGAAATAAAAATGAAATGAACTCATAGTATATTTGAAAAGAAATTCTGAACAAATGCTTAAGTATGAAATAAAAATGAATGACTTATAGTATTATAATTTTTTCATTCCCGCAGGAATATTGCCCTTGCGGGCGCACTTGCGCGCGGGCGGTTAACGCGAAAAATACACAAGCCTGCGGTGGCGCACGCGCGGCGGGGACGCGGCGGGTCGCACCGTGCGGGGCGGTTTCAGCCTTCGCAGCGAGGGCGCATGCGGCGCCCTGATGGTACACTTATGAACTAGGGGAAGACATTAATTTTAACTCTGTTCTATGATGTTGGTAGAGATGAGCCATCAAAGAAGATCTCATCAAAGATGAATCATCTATATAGATGGTATCAAAGATGCGTCATCACAAGATGAGTTCATCAAAGATGACCTTCCAAATTGAGGTCATCAATGCTGAGACATTGTATGCGGGGCATTCAAGTTGAGGCATTAGAATGTGGCGCATCACATATCGAGTTGTGTGAGTGTAAAACGGTAAGTGTATCTGTGTGTGGGTGTGAATGTAAGTGTCCTATGCGTTAATGTAAGTGTCTATGGAGAGTGTAACGCTTATAAGTGATAGTGTGATAAGTGTCGTAGGTGTAAAGTGTGTATACAAATACTAACTCAGTAGTAGGTAAGCATTCTAGCAGCTTTATATACATAACCCCATTGTTTCCCCCGGAAAAAATCCCCCCCATACTTATTACCTAGGGTAGAACACCCATATTAGGGGCATCGGGACCAAGGGGAGGCTAGAAAACGGCTTGAAAAAAAGTGGCACTCAGTTGCACTATGTGTGCAACTCACTTGGCACTATGTGCCACTCACTTGGCACTCATTGCAACTCACTTGGCACTCATTGGCACTCATTGGCACTACACTTGCACCACCTGCACTCACCTGCACTCCTCTAAACTCATAGAACCACTAAATAGAACTCACTAGGTACTCTTACGGTGATTTGGGAATCCAGTCAGAGCCATCAGGTACGTGGGTCAAAAATTGACCCATGGGGTATAACTGGCAAGGTCAAGAGCGAAATATCATGGTCAAACAAGGTAAAGGAACCTGTCCCAAAAATAGGGCTAAAGCCCTAAGGATAGCCCAAAAACTACGTGGGCCAAATGACCCTATGGTATACTGGTAAGTGTTAAATTCCGGAAATATCATGGTCAACAAGGTAAAGACACAAACTAGCGCTAAGCCCCTAAAGGAAAATCAAAAATTACCGTGGCCAAAATTGACCCTCCATGGAATACCAAAGGGTTGGTTGAAAATTACCTTGGGCAAAAAATGGACCCATGGAAGACCCAAGGGTAGCCAAAAATTACCGTGGGCAAAAAAGTTGACCCATGGAAGACCAAAGGGTCAAGGCCCAAAAAGGTCGTGCAAAAATGACCCATGGAAAATCAAAGGGTTGGTCGAAAATTAGGGTTGGCTCAAAAAATTGACCGCCATGGAAGACCCAAGGTGTACCCAAAAATTACCTGTGGTGCCAAAATGACCCACTGGCAAGACCAAAGGTATCCAAATTAACTGTGGGCCAAACTTGACCCATGGAAGACCAAAGGGTTGGTCGAAATAATTAGGGTGGGACAAGGTTAAGACATCAATAAAGGGCTAAGCCCCTAAAGGAAGATCAAAAAATTACCGGGGCAAAAATGGCCCACGGCGGAAAAATTAGGGAGGGCGTAAAATAGGGGGGTAATACACAACGGTTGCTGACGCAACCGTTTTGGCGCAACCCTTCTTCGAAAGCCTTCTTCGAAAGGTTGCAAAAATTAGGGTTGCCCCCAAAAAAATTAGGGCGCTCAAAAAATACCGTGCTCAAAAATGACCCATGGATAGACCAAAGGGCTTGTCCGATAGAAAGGTAAAAGTCAATAGAAAGGTCAAAGGCCAAGCAAAAGGTTTCAAGGTCAGCGTAAAAAATTGGGCTCAAAAAAGGTCAAGGGCAGGTAAAAATCACCGGGCTCAGGAAACAACGTGGCGGTCAGAAAAGGTCAAGGTAAGGTAAAATCACCGTTGGTCATTTTGACCATCGTCGTGCAATATGGACTTCCTACTACTCATACAGGCCAGTTAGAAAGGATTATATATATATATATATATAATAATATATATATATATAAAATATATATATATATTATATAATGTATAATATATATATATATTCATATAATATATAATAATATATATATATATATATATAATATCATATATAAAAATATTATATATATCATATAGTATATAGTATAATATATATATATATATAATAATATATATATATAACCCGGATTATTCTATGTGGAAGCGGCGAAAAATTTCTAATATGAACCTTCACAACAATATTCCGGATGTGAATGGATAAACATTCACCTCGACATCCTTTATATCCTTTATGCACTCGTACAGACCCAAATTGAGACCTACTTAAGGGTGCATAGTGAACATTAGGGAAAGTTATAACTTTACTATCTTTACTATCATCTTCCGATAAAGACCGTCTTTATGCCTTGACACCCAGAGTGTGGTTGATATTAATAATTTTTTTTTTAGTAAAAACATAAAGTTTTTAATAATATTATGTGATGTTCTTGGGAAGAAGTTATTTTCGTGTTATTTTTATACAAAATGTGTTCAAATATGACTTTAATTGCTTAATCAATAGATCAAAGATGCCATGGTGGGGGTAGGGTGGGTGAATGACAAGCGTTTGATCTATTGATTAATTGATATTTTTAATGAAAACATAAACGCGTCAGTTTAGCACCTGGTCGCGCCGGTCGGGCGTGCGAGCAAGCGCACAACCCGTTAAACAAAATAAGACTGGCTATGGCGACTACTACTACCACTACCACTACCACTGTTACAGGGTTTGATGTAACATACATTATGCAAGTCAAAAGCAAATATCGAATTCAGGAACCACACTACCCTGTATCAACTCACACTCTGCCTCCATTCTGACTCCGCTCCGGCTCCGCTCACACCGCACTACGCAGCACCGGTTGTGGCTTCAAACTCCAACTTCGCCTCCGACTCCGGCTCCAGCTCTGACTCTATTTCAACTCGCGACTCTTGGTAGTTATAAGAATGAATTGTCTAAGAATGAACAATTTAGGTATTAAAAATACTGATACCTCCTATAAATAATAATAATAATAAATAATAATAATAATAATAATAATAATAATAATAATAATAATAATAATAATAATAATAATAATAATAATAATAATAATAATAATAATAATAATAATAATAATAATAATAATAATAATAATAATAATCATAAGTTTGTCACATAATAATAATGAATATAATTAATAATAATAATATATTAATAATGATATATATAATATAAGAATAATAATCAATAATAATAATACATAATAATCATAAATAATAAAATGAAAAAAATGATGATCATATAAGTTTGTCACCTAAAGTGCATGATTTTAAATCTTGGAGCAATTATGGATATCCATATCAGATTTGTAAGAGCTTTCTATTTCATGTATACATCATATATCATATATCATATATATATATATATATTATATATATAAATATATATATATATATAGTATTATAATATACATATATATATATATATATATATATATATATAATAATATATATATATATATATATAATATGCAAGGTGGCACCGTAATGAGAAAGTTAACGTCGTTAATTTTTAATCGTTAACAAAAAAAATAACCGACGTAACCAATTATAAGGTTTATCGTAAGAATGTAGCGATTAACGATTAATCGTTAACGTTAAACAACACTCAAAATATGTAGGAGAATACGTAATAATTAATGCTAATTTTCCTTTTTATATAATTAAGCAACTAACAATATTAATAATGATATCAAAGCCTATCGACAATTATTTAGGCTTTTGACCTATGCAGATGCTTTTGCCGGCCCCCTGTTTTTTCCCTTTCCCCCCCGATAAAAAAGAAAATACCTTTTTTCAAAGCGTAAATACTAATAGATACTCAATACTCGGTTCCGTAGAGCAGAATGTCCCAGTTTTCAAAGCTCTTTATATAACAGCAATAATATAATCAATATCCCCATAAACAGCAAATAATACATCAAAGTGAAGAGTAAGTTGCATAATTTTGAATATGCACTTGCGCCAGAACGAGTTCCTGATAGATCGACATACGCGCATTGCGCGCGTTTCAGATGTAGTCTGTTCTCTAGTGCATGGCTGCCACAGCTACTGCAATGGAGTCCTGAGCGTAAGCTTATCTTGGTGGTTCTAGGCAATTTGCTAAGTATGAATCGTACTTACGATTCAACGTGCGTATCGTTTTTGGTTCCAATGTGACCCTCTATGTGGCAAAAACGTTCGCCGATGGTAGAAATTCTGCAACTAATGGATGTCCTTTTGTAAAGGCAAAAATTACAGGCGGCCCAAAGTGACTGTCAGGATACCGTATCAGGGCCTCGTTCCTTCGTAGTCCCTAAGATCCGCTTCGGTAGAGCAGTCACGCACTTGCGGGTCCAACATAACCGAGGTGTGAAGGTGTAAGGAAACGTTTTAAACTGCGTGGTTACCGGGTTGCAGTTTGTACATCTTTAAAGCACCGACGCTTGCTCTACTGTTATTTTATTGCCTGTGCAGTGTTTAGGTCGAGACGATGACCTTCTAGACCGTTATTGTTTAGCGATGAGTCCACCTTTCACCTCAGGGGTATAATTATCCCATAATGTTCGTATCCGGGGTCTGAAAATCCGCATGAACTTGTAGAACCACCGAAACCTGATTTCCAAAGGTTAAATTTTTCTGGCCCATATCCGCCGGCAGGTCTCCGGGACCTTTTATTTTTCGCAGAAGCAAACCGAACAGGGGTAAGCCTAATCGATATCTGTAGCAGACAATGGCTCTTCCACATTATTTAGAGGATGAAGCGTAAACTTTATATGGCAGCAAGATGGAGCCTCCTCCACATGTGAGTCACATAAGTGCGAGCGTGGCGATGACTTACTCCCAGATCGTTGGGTTGGTCATAATGGTCAAGACGACAGAGCTCTATATATATATAGGCCTCCCGGTCCCCCGACTTAACGCCGAATGCGGATTCTTCTAATGGGCTGCCAAATGATATTCCAGAGTTTGGAAACGCAGAAGTTGAACCATGGCCGTTGCGTCTTATCGCCGAATCTGTTACCAAGTTGGAGGAATTGGATTATCGGCTGGATTGCCCCTAGTAACGTAAGGGGCACATATTGAACATATGTAGAAAAACTCTGTTCAATGACCTTTGATGTATGTATGATATGCTGTTGTATTGATATTACGCGTTATAAAAGCATTGAAACTGGTGACATTCTTTTACGGCACCCGAAGTATTCATATAATGTAAAATAATAGATGCCAACTAAATTTAAATAACAAATATGGTATATTTTTTATAATTACAACGTTAAGAGGCCTAGTTCTTATATTTTTCACTAGTCGCCAAAGAACCAAGTTCATGTACTAACGACAAGAGTAAATGCTCATTTGAACGGGCAACCAGTCACATATCGGTCTTTTTTTCTTCAAGCAACGCAATAAATCCGGAATACAGGCAAGCAAACGTCAAACATTTCTAAACGGGAGTAATTATGACCGGTGTAAGATATAACATTGTACATTATTTTAGGTCACCAAGGCGACCAACTATTTTTGATAGAAAAAAATAGAAATCTGTTATCGTAATCGAATCTAATACAATTTTAAAATCTGATAAAAAATATTTTATAAACTCGTACTTAAGAATAACGCGTTGAACGATTGAGGGAAATTTTAACTCGTCTTAACAGCTTAATTCACAAATGTTAACTCGTTAATAGTTCCCGGTTCACTGTCTTTTCGAAATTAACGAAAGCGTGAAAAGTTAACGAAAAAATTACGAGTTAATTAAACGGATAAACGCTTTAACGCGTTAATGTTTTTTTTTGTGTGAAATATATATATAGTATAATTATATTAAATTAATATTTAATAATTATATTATATATATAAATATAATATATATATTAGTATATATATATATATAAATATATATATTATATATATATATTATGTATAATAAATATTATATATATATATATATATACTGGGTATATATATGATCTTGTAAAACTACAAATGCTCGTAGTTGTTATTTATCTGATGAGGTAAAGTCCCTTGAGGTAATATTTTTCAAAAATGGAAGTAAACAATATTTTTATTAAGTCATTAACAGACTTAATTAAAATCACATGTGGAAATAAAGGATGCCGACTTTCCGTGATCTCATACTACATATTCTTATGTCCTTTCGGTCTTTGAAATGTGAATCGAGTATGGATCACGAAAGCTCGTCATCCCTTTTATTCTGTGATTTCTATTAAGTGTTATGTATTCATAAATATTTTACTTCATTTTGAACCCAATATTACCTCAAGGGACTTCATATCATCAATATATATACTATATATACTATATATATATAATTACTATATATAGTATATATAATATATTATATATTATATATATATATATATATAATATAATATATATTATATACTATATATATATATATAATATAATATATAATTTTTGTGTTAGTCTTTTTTCTGAATTATTATTAATATTGTACTAGCTAGTTTTAAGGTTAGATTTTATTCTAGACGTTATTATTTCTACCCAACTAACTACTACAACTACTACTACTACTTACTGCTACACTACATTTTAAATATTAATGTATATATTATATTATATATTATTATTATCATTACTTATTATTATTAGATTATTATAATAATAATAAAATAACAATAAATAATAATAATAATAATAATATAATAATAATAATAATAATAATAATAATAATAATAATAATAATAATAATAATAATAATAATAATAATAATAATAATAATAATAATAATAATAATAATAATAATAATAATAATAATAATAATAATAAAATAATAAAATAATAATATAATAAATAATAATAATATAATAAAATAATAAATAATAATATGATAATAATAAATAATAAAATAAAATAATAATAATAATAAAATCAAATAATAATATTATAATAATAAAATAAGTAATAATAATAATAATAATAATAATAATAATAATAATAATAATAATAATAATAGTAATAATAAGTGAAGCAAAGAAGCCTAGCTTTCAATGCCTCAAAAGCTCACTTTCCGTTTTCTGTTCTTGACATTTTTATTTATAAGGGATGCAATAAAGTAGAAGAGTGAAATTTTCTCTCAATCTAATCCCATCACTCTATCTATGAATTTGTTGTGCTGACGTTGTGGAAAGCTTCGCCTACACGAAATAAATGCACCGTACGAAATTATAATGTAATCGAATTGTCAATGTTTGAAGGTGAGCACACATTCCGTTTCTATACATTTTTGTCGGTGAAAGTAAATGAGTTTGGTTCCATTTCTGTCCAACTTTGTTCCGACAAAAATTATAAATGAGGTGTAAAGCAATAAAGGATTTTGGATGTTCTTCTTCCAGATGTTATATAACAATAATAGTAATTATTAAAAGTTAAAGCATTACGAAAGCAATAAAAAAATATATATAAATTTGGGTTATGATACGAATTTGACGTTAGACAAGGCAAATGGAACGTTATAGACCATCCCTTAAAAACCTAAACTATTATTACTTCGGGGTGGATTAATAGATTCAGATAGTCAAGCTACATCTAAAGAAGCGAACTTCAAGCATATAGGGAGAATCTTTCAAGCAAACCTCCCAATTAAATCCGAGAATCCAACTTGACTACTATAACGTGTAATATGTGATATTCAAACTTTTGAACACAGTGATATATGTACCAAAATATGCGAGCTTCTAAAACAATGATATACCTTTTAAACACAATGGTACACCTTAATATGCGATCTTTTAAACACAATGGTACACCTAAATATGCGATCTTTTTAACCCAACGGTACACCTAATAAGCGATCTTTTAAACCCAATGGTACATCTAAATATGAAAGCTTTTAAACATAATGGTAAACACATAAATATGCAAGCTTTTAAATACAATAAAATATTCTTTTGAACACTTTCCAATACCAAACAAATATCCAGCAATAGGAGATCACTAGAATTTCACTAAACATTTTCAATTGCTCAAGAATTTCTTAATCCTTCAAAATTCTTTGAAGGATAATTTCGACAACCTAAAATCTTTATACATAAAAACATTCACTTATTAACATTTTGAATTTCTCTTTGGCATTACAAGTCCCATACTTTTGAACTTCAAAACAATTTCTTTAACCCCTGTCTTCTTCTTCTTCTTCTTCTTCTTCTTCTTCTTCTTCTTCTTCTTCTTCTTCTTCTTCTTCTTCTTCTTCTTCTTCTTCTTCTTCTTCTTCTTCTTCTTCTTCTTCTTCTTCTTCTTCTTCTTCTTCTTCTCTTCTTCTCTTCTCTTCTTCTCTCTCTTACTCTCTATCTTCTTCTTCTCTTCATTCTTCTTCTCTTCTTCTGTCTTCTTCTTCTTCTTCTTCTCTTCTTATTATTATAATTATTATATTATTATTTTATTATTATTATTATTTATTATTATTATTATTATTATTATTATTATTATTATAATGATAAATAACACGCACATACATGCACACACCCACACACTTACACACCTACACACCCTCATGCGCACACACACTCTCATACACACACACCTACACACCACACACAACAACACACACCCACAAGTTGATCCACATCCCACATATATATTAATAATATATATAATAATATATATAGTATATAATATATTATAATAATTATAATAATAATATAGTAATAATAATAGTATATTATTATTAATATAATATATATTAATATATACATATAATATATATATATATAATAATTATAATATATATATAGCTATGGTAAAACCATTCATATATATTTATAATATATAAAGACATTTTTTCTCCATAATTTATATACGTATATATATAATAAATATATAATTATATATATAATATATATAAATTATTATATATACTATAATATATATATATATAATTATATATAATTATATTAATAATATATATATATAAATATAATATAAAATATATATAATATAGTAAAACATTTTTTCTTATCCATGATATTTTCTCACAAATATATATATATATATATATATATATATATATATAACAAAAAGAGAGGAAATCATAATTGACAATAATTGCATTGAGTAATTATATATCTTTAAATGAAACTCGACTCTATAAATTTTCTTAATAACGTGAATAGAAGCACGAATAATAAAACCTAATGAATTCTTAATTAAATTCAAATTATATAAAAAGGAAGGAACTACATTTTCAATACGTATTTATAAGGTATTTATGTGTATTAAAATTGAATCAAATTGCTTTTATAGTGAGTGCATCTGATTGAACTGAAATTTGTGTTCAAGTGTATCGAAATTGCTCAAAATTGTTTCAAAGAGTATCAAATTGTACTTAAATTGTATCTAATTGTATTGAAATTGTATTTAATTGTATTAAAATTGTTCCTAATTGTATTTCAATTGTATCTAGGGTGTATCCTATTAAAATTGTAACTGAATATAAATTAAACAGTTCTTAACTGTATTGAAATTGAATCTAAGCGTATTAATATTGCACCGAATTTTATTGAAATTGCATGCAATTGTGTTAAAATTATATTTAATCGTATTGAAATTAAAAATTACTGTATTTAACCTGTACTTTACTCTATTGAAATTGTATATAAGTGCATTAGCAATGTGCACGAGTAAATTGTATTTAAACTGTATCTAATCTTATCAAAATGTATCAAATTTCATTGAAATTGAATGCAAGTGTACTGAAATTGTGTAAAATTGCATCAGAATTGTATATAACTGTACTGAAATTACATATAGCATAGAAATTATAGAAAATATTTTTAAAATGTATCTAATTGCAATGAAATTGAATCTAATTATTTAGAATTAAATTTGAGTAATTATAATGTAGTACAAGTGTATTAAACTCTGCAATCGGCTAGTTATTTTTCTAGTTCTATTAAAATTGTATAAATATTTTAAAATGTTATCTAATTGTATTATACGTTTCACTCTAAATGTATGGAAATGATTTTTAATATATTGGTAAACCTTCAAATTGTGTGTATATCTAAAAGTATCTATTAATCATATGAGATCAGCCTCCAGATTAGGCGATGCACATAGTTAAAAAACTAAGATAGCTACACTAAAATTGAATACATTTTTGGAATCACGATCAAATTTTATTTCTGAAAAGTACAATATAAATTAAAATTAACATAAAACAAAATAAAAAAATAAAAAACAAATTGTTAGGGATGTTCGATACGTTATGTCTTGCCAAATTTAATGTTTGTGAAATATATAATTTTATTCTATATATAATATCACTCGGTGTCCAGGTTTTTTTATTACTAGTTTATTACGCGTTTAATACCTACCTAACCTTCTCCTTAAACTTAATCTTATTTATCTTATATATATTATTAGTTATATTAATATATATATATTATATATTATAGATAATATAATATATATATAATATGAAATAATAAAATATATATTTATGTCAGGATTTATTATCTTTTACAATAAATATATATCTTTAAAAATAATAATTTTTTTTAATATATATATATATATTATATATAAATTATATATATATATATAAATATACTCATATATTTATATATTATATATTTTAATATTATTATATATCACTCTATACTATATACTACCTACTACCTATTATATACTATACTTACTACTACATACTATAATAGTATATTGCACCGTTGATATGGCAAAAAATCCACCAGGAATGTTAGTTCAAACGCTTTTCGTCTCATAAAATCGACGCTGCCAGACGACACGATCAATTGATAAAGTAAATTAGATAATGTTATTAGTTATACTTATTGTTCATTTTTTATTTTTTTTGGGCGCGCTCGCTTTCGTCAACTAACAATTTGCTTGTCTCGATTCCAAACAAATGTCTTTTCATTCATATATAGCTATCGTGTTTTAAACTATGTGCTCCGACATAATCTTGGAAACTGCCATCGTGCAGAAGATATCTAAAATGTGCCTAGGAAGTAACATATATATATATATATATATATAAATGTGATTAAATGTGCTTTGGTTTATCCTTACTTCATGACGATAACTAATTTGGATTCATTGTAAGGTATCTAACTGATATTTAAATCATATGTTATCGATTCATTTTTGATTGTGGCGGTAGCATTTCCCGAAAAGAAGTACTCTTGAAAACCTGAGATCCAATAAGTCGAAAATGGAAACCAAGAGAATCCGAGAGTTAATTGGTTTAGGATTAACGGGAATACTGTAATTACATAACGGAAGGCAATCGGGAAAGATCGACCCTGAAACGGTATATATTTAAAAGAGAATCGAGATTGGAATATAAGAATAATATTGAAACCAGATTCAGGAATCATAAATGAAATGGACCGACAGCTGTAGCAAGACGTTAACCTAAACATGTCACCAGCTCGGGGATAATGAACACGAATCCATAACGTCCTGGTGGAAGCGTGGCTATATAAGATCAAAGAATTGCTTCGGGAAGCTAAAACCAAGTGTTGATTATCTTAAAGCGGATTACAAAGGCACACACATACACACACACACACAACACCACACACAGAGGTTTTTGGGTTACACACACACAAGCACACACACCCACACACACACCCACACGCACACAATAATTATACATATATAATATTATATATATAATATATATAAAATATATTATATTATAATATATATAAATATATATATATAATCTAAGTATTATATATATAAATATATTGCATATAAAATAAATAATTAGGTTATATATTTTTTTTTATTTAGTAAGATATTATATAAAGTGTCCGGCTTTTGTTTATATCTCATAATAATAATATATATATATATATCTTATTTTCGATATTACTATATATATAAAACTGTTATGTATAAATTAAAATATATATATTATAATTAAATATTTTTATTAATAGTTTAAAATTTAATTTTTTTTTAAATGGGCCCCTTATTTTATATATATATTCTTTTAATTCTATTATATCTATAATAATATATATATTAGAATATATATAATATATATAATATAGTTATATATATATTTAGGATATATATATAATATATAAATACCATATATATTATATATATATAAATATAATATAATATAAGTAATTATTTTTATATATATAGATATATAGTATATTATTAATATTATATATATATGGATTATTATATATTTATTATAATTAATTAAGTATTTATAATTGTTATATATATATATATATTATTATATATATATATTATATATTAATTATATATATTATATAACAATATATATATAATACTATATTAGCTATATATATATATACCACTATTATACTAATACCCTTATTATATAACGTGTTAATATATTATTTATATATATACTATTATGTA
>JABUQX010010125.1:80000-82500 GCA_015478945.1 Trachelipus rathkii | reverse complement strand
TATATATATGTATGTATTTATAAATAAATACTCTCATATGTCTAGTATAATTATATATATATATATATATATTTATATATTATATATACTAATATTTATATATATATATATATACCCTATATATATATAATATATAAGAATATATTATATTATATACTATTATTACATTATAAATATAATATTATATATTAATATATATATTATATAATAAATAATATATACCTCGGTGTAGATATATATATAGGTACTCACTTATATACTATATATATATAGTATAAATATAATATATATTAAATAAATAAATATATTACTGCAGACTATATACTAAACTATATACTATACTATATATATAATATTATAATTAATAATACTATATATTATATATATATTTATTATTATAATATTTTATATATTATATCTATACTATACTTATATACTATATATATATATATAGTATATAATATATAATAATAGTATTATTCACTATTATATATATTTATAGTGTGTGTGTGTGTAAGTAGGTGTAATATATATAGATTATTATATATATATATGTTATATAATATATATATATTATATATATATAATTATTATTATATATATATATATATTAATTATATATATATATAGTATTATCTACTATATACTACTACATATAATCATATTAGATGTTTAAATAAACTTTATGGTTTTTATAGAAAGTTTTTTAAAGTTTTTTTTAAGTATAAAATTCTAAATACTCCCATTATGCATTATTTTCAATTATTTTAAGATATAAAGATAGGAATAACACCTTAAAAAGTATATAAAATTAACATTTATATAGTTACGAAAAGATTTCCGAAGACAAACACATTATAACCAGCACTTCTCGTACTTCCTTTCACACAGTTTCACTTATTTTCGAATTATCAGGTAAGGACAGCGCCCCGACCGCGCTCCCTGTGTAAATTGAGTACAAAATGAACTCTCATTCGGTCCGTCCGTTCAGCATACTCTCACACTCTCTCGCTCGAGAAGAGAACGAGAATTTTCTAAGATGAATTTAATTAATCTATGCATTTATTATTGTAGTGTTGTTTTCTTTTAAATTATCGAAAATTTTTTCTTTTTTCAATTTATATAAAATTTTAATAAACTTTATATAAACTTTTACGTTTATAATTTTTATTAAACATTAAAAAATATTGGGTAGGACTTTCCTACCCTACCTACCCTATGTATACGCCCCTTAGGTATAATATAATACTCTCTCTCTTTTATATTATATGTGTATATATATAATATATATATATATATATTATATATTATATATTAAATATTTATAATATATATAAATATTAAATTATATATATTGATATTATTATATTTATATTTATATATTATTATTATAGTTTATATATATTCTGGTATATATATAATATAATATATAATATATATATATAGATATATATATATGTAGTGGTTAATATATATATATTATATATATAGATATGTATGTATGTACGACATTTATTAAAATAATAAATGTGTGACATACATACTCTTTAAAATGTATGTCACACATTATATTAAAATAATAATATATACTATCCATCATCATAACTCTATATAAATATATATACTATATATATATATATAATTATATTATTATTACTATAGAATGATTGTGTGTGAGGCGGGTAGGTAGATATAGTATATATATATATATATACTATTATATATTAGTATTATAGCACGTATTTTCATATTATTTATGGATATTATGATTATATATATATATTATATTATATATTATTATATATATATATATTATTATATATTATATATATTTATATATATATATATAGTGTTATATGTACACCATTAAAAACATAGCTACATAATACTATATAATATAATTATATATATATATATATATATATATATTAATATATAACTATATATATAATATAATATATAATATAATAATATAAGTATTTTATAGTATTTTATTATTCTTATATATTATATTAGATATATATATTTTATTTAATATTATTATTTATAATATATTATATTATATATTTATTATATATAAGTGATAGTATTATATATATATCATATTATATAGCATATATAGGTAGTATAGCACCCTTAGAAATTCCCATATAATATAAAATTATATTATATATAATATATTTATACTATATATATATAAGTGTGTGGGATTATATTATACTATATATATAATTATACTATTATATATATATATATATATTTATATATTATATATATATATTAACATATATATATATATATATAATAGTAAATATTTATATATATATATGATATATTAGTAGTATATATATATATATATATTAATATATGATATACACTATAATATATATATATATATATATATTAGTATATTATATATTACAGTATTATATATATAATATGATATAATTATTATATATATTTATTATATATATATATAATATTAATAATACATATATTA